>BQNB010051160.1:24199-41143 GCA_026074375.1 Tanacetum coccineum
CATGTCTTAACTAGGATTTCCATACCTTGCGCAGTTGGGTTACGAAGATGAAGAAGGTCGTTTGAATGTTTTACCTATAATTGATCGACAATTTCTTTTAGATGATTAATATTATTCGTCATGACATTATATGCTTGTCTACTTTTTACTTATTGATTTAGACACTGGTAAGAAATCTATGTTTTTGTTTTGTTTCCACAAATGATATTCTCCACATTTTCTTTCTTATTTCATTTGCCTGTGCGAACTGAATTTCATAATGCTGAGTCGGGGGTTTAAAATTTTCATAATGACTATTTAACTTTATTCAATTTTGATCGACTCTCTTCTTCAAGAGTCTGAGTCTCTTCCCTATCGGGGACGAGTCTGTTTGCAGGATCAGATTGGTCATGTGGGATCGCATACAAACATGGTATCTCATTTTGAGCCTTTTTGAGGTACCTTGGATTGGCAAAGGTAGGTCTTCCATTAAATGTAGGGCATTTGGGTGCTAACATATGAATGGTTTGGATTGATTGACTCCGTTTGTAAACAACTATCCCGAATACTATTAAAGGCCTTGACTTCGTTCAAGTTTGTCATAGTCAACTGTACGATCATTAAAGGCCTTGAACCTCTCAAACTCAGTCTGTTTATTTTGAAGTGCAACTAAGCAACTATCCCGAATACTATTAGATTCCCCTAGAGTTCTACTAGTTTCCGCAAGAATAGATTTGCACTCAGTTAACTCTTGAGTCAATGTTGCATTTGCTTTCTTTAATTGCTTTTGAATCTTTTTATTTTCATCGACATCAAGCTTTAAATTAGCAATTAAATTAGCAAGTGCAACACGCTCATCATCACATTCTACATCATTTTGGTCATCCTGAATATCATTATCACACATATCCGGTGAGTCAGGAGTGACATTACTATCACCCGTTTCCACTGCACATGTGTTACTAATGGATTCAGATTGGTCAAAATGTTGTATGTCATTGGCAAACACATTATCGTCAGTATCGTATTGTACCTGTTCCAATGGCTCAGCGTCTGTGCCTGAGTCTGCATTAGGAACCTCCTGAATCTTTGCCATGTAACTGTAATGTGCTTCCAACTCTTGTTCATCAATCTCTTCATCCGTGTCTGCTAGCCAGTCAGATTGCTCTGCTTGAAGTTGAACACCTTTCTCAGCTTGTTTACACAGCAACATCTTTTCCTTGTGATACGTGGAGTCTTTAACCCGTTTTGGCTTTCTGCATTCCTTAGCATAATGACCAAATTCCTTGCAGTTAAAACACTGTATCCCAGACTGTTGCACTACTGGACCACCTACAGTTTCCCTAGCCCCAACAACATTCACTGCCCTCTGATTCCCAAACTGTCCAGTCTGATTGTCATTCTTGTACCTTGGAGTAGTATCCACATTCTTGTTTCTGGTGTTTGAGGAAGTTCTGAGGTTGTTGTTGGTAGGTTTGTAGAGTTTCTTGAAGTACTTTGCAATGAGAGCCAAATTTTTCTGCATGTCTTTATCCTTCTGAGCTTGTTCAGGATCACTGTCTTCTTCAGAAGCTGACTCAGATGGTGGTGTGATTGGTTTGGCTATCTCTTTGCCTTTGTATCTTGTAGTTGCATGAGATCTGGTTGGAAGTGAAGCTTTTGATGTTGGTGCATATGATTTGTGAGGTTTTGATGTTTGGTAATAAGGGTCTTGAAGTGTTTGAGCAGTAGCAACAAGTGCTAATGGGTTAGCATTCTTGGCCATTCTTTCAGCACGGAGTTCATTAACTTCCTTTTGGTATTGTTTCAGAATGTCAAAGAGCTTATGGTATGAAACTTCATCCAACTTGTGTTGTTGCTTCACAATTGTGACAAATCTTGACCATTCTGGTTGAAGTTGTTGAAGAAATTGAACATTGACTTGCATCGTTGCAACTGTCAAATTGTTTCTGATCATTTTATTCATCATTTTTGGAATCTTGGGTAGTAGACCTCATTGTTTCTCCATCGTGAGTGGTCGAATTGACCAAAAACTCCAAAATATGTTTGTTCTTGAATCTTGATTATTGAGTGATTCACCCTTGTTGTAGCCTTTTCGATGGCTTACCACATTTCTTGATTGTTGGCATGCATCAACAGTTGAGTATATTTCATATCTAATTCCAGTCAATATCAAATGAATCGCTTCTTTTTCTGATTCAAAATGAGCTCTTTTCTCAGGAGTCATATTCATAACTGTCTCGACTGTTGTTTGTTCAGGAACTGATGGAGAATCCTCTGTTGTAGGAACAACTAGAGTTGTGACAATCGTTGGAGTGTAAGGACCTTTGAGAATGCACTTCCGTAAGGCATCACCATTTGGTCTTGTATCAATGTATCGTAAGAATTGATCGCCATTGTGCATATCGTCCTCATTCAAGCATTGGTGGACGATCCCTTGAACCAGCTGCCATTATGTTGTTATGCATTTGACTGTCAGTTGTGGAAGTTACAATTTGGATTAGTAAATGTTGAATGTTGGTGAATTATGAAGTGAAAATGATTTTATGATCTTAAGTGGATGTGTTGTGATTGAAATTGTGGTAAAATGAAAAACAATAAACGTCCACGGGATTTTACAAGTCTATGATTAAAACCGAGAAAAGAATTATGTCTTTCGCGGGATTTTATAAAATCAATAGAAAACCATGAATGTTAATTGATTTGGATTAAGGTTTGTCTGTTGTGAATTAATTGTGTTTAAGTCCTTGATTGATTGTGTTATGATAAGTGTTGGATCGATACAATGATTAGTGATTGTATGTTAAAAGTGATGATTGTTTGTTAGATTAGGTGATATGTTGTTTAATTATGATTTGCTTTGGTTGAAATAAGTTTACGTAATGAAGATAATTAGACAAAACGCAGTGAAGAATCTTGGACAAAACGCAGTGAAGAATCTTAGACAAAACGCAGTGAAGAATCTTAGACAAAACGCAGTGAAGAATCTTAGACAAAACGCAGTGAAGAATCTTAGACAAAACGCAATGAAGAATCTTAGACAAAACGCAGTGAAGAATCTTAGACAAAATGCAGTGAAGAGAAAGTAGGAAGAAAATAAAGAGAGGTTGATTAAACTTGCAAAGTTACAAATGAGACCAACACCCTCTCCATGCTTGGAGAAGGGTATTTATAGTTAAGACTAAAAGGCTTGCATGCCTTTAGTAATTCTACGGGCCGGGCTCGGGTTTACTTGGGCTTTCGCCCGATACATGTGACCGATTAGATTACAAATAAGAGCCCGTTTACCCGTCTAGCCTATTACAACGTATATTAATTTAGTAATCGAGACCTAATATAGTTATGAACGAACTTCCATTGTTCGACTCAATATTTTGAGGCTAACAATTTGTATCTGGTGGTCTAGGTACTAAAGTCCAAGTTTTGTTTTTTATATGTGCATGATATTCATCACGCATAGCATTTTGCCAGTTTGGATCACTAAACGCATCACGATAAAATTTTGGTAAAGGAGAAACCGAAGACACATGTAAATTGAGACGCTCAGTGGGACGATTAGTCCTGATACGGAAATGTGTGACCATGGGGTGAACCAAAACAGGGTTTGGGTTTTTAGGTGGATTGGGAATTATAATAGGTGATTGAGCCACAGGTTCGTTTAGTGTCTCGGGTGATTGAGTTGGGGTAGGCAGATGTTGTTGGACCGCGGACGTGGATGGGGGCGGTGAGTGCGCTTGATTTTCTGTGGTTTAAACTTGGGCCGGTGAGAGTTGTTGGGGCGTGGTAGGGAATTGGGTCGCATCAAGGTGGTTTTAGATCGGGGTATTATAAATTGGAGAGATGGGTTCAGGTGGGAGTTGCACAGCAGGATTGGTGGGAATTGCTGGTGGGATAATATCAGGTTTGTCGTCTAAAAAGGTATAGGTAGGTGGTAAAGCGGGTTGAGTGGATCCATAAGGAAACACAATCTCATCAAATGTAACATGACGAGAAATGATGATCTTATTTATTTTTAAATCAAGACAACGATACCCATGATGATTGGAAGCTTGTCCTAAATAGATTGAAGGTGTGGCGCGAGGTTCAAGCTTGTGGTTGGTGTAAAGGTGAGGGTAACATAAACACCCAAAGGTACGTAAAAGGTTATAGTCAGTATTTGTTCCAAACATGCGAGTATAAGGTATTTCATTGTTAATGGCAGTGGATGGTAAAAAGTTTAAAAGGTGAGTGGCCACATTGAGGGCTTCTACCCAAAAAGTAGGTGGAAGGTTGGCTTGAAAAAGTAAGGTTCGAATGAGGTTATTGATAGTACGAACCATGCGTTCAGACTTACCATTTTGTTGGGATGTTTTTGGACATGAAAAACGAAACTGAATGCCATTTTCAGCAAAGAGTTTATGAAGGTTACGGTTGTCGAATTCACCACCATGATCACACTGAAATGAACGAATTTCACATTTGAACTGAGTACGAACATAGGTACGAAACAATACAAACTTAGACCAAACATCAGATTTGTTAAGTAAAGGATAAACCCAAACAAACTGCGAATAGTGATCTAAAAACAAAACATAATATTTAAACCCTGAAAGACTCGGTATGGGTGAAGTCCACACATCCGAGTGAATAATGTCAAAACAGGAAGTAACAATAGTATTAGAACTGAAAAACGGAAGCCTCACGTGTTTGCCAAGCTGACAAGCATGACAAAGCACGGGAGGTTTCTCCTTATTACACGAAATGAAATTATTAGAAACAAGATGACGTAGCACTTCACATCCTGGATGTCCAAGACGTTGATGCCACGTATGCTGACTAACAAGGAAAACATAAGGAATGGGAGATGAAGCCGTGACTGGGTAGAGATCCCCCGTGCTATCGCATCAGAGAAGTATCCGACGCGTCATAAGATCCTTAACAGAAAAACCAAACGCATCGAATTCGATACTGAAATTATTGTCACGAACAAATTGATGAACAGAAATAAGATTTTTTATAATATGGGGAGTAATAAGGACATTATTTAGGTGAAAGGATTTAAAGGGAGTTGGCAAAATACTATGGCCTGTATTAGTGATGGGTATAGAATGACCGTCACCAACCGAGATAGACGGATACATACACGTATTAAAATTTTCACTAAGACTAGTAACTGAATTATTGAGATGAGAGCTCGCACCTGTATCTATATTCCAAGCACCAGTAATTGGATCATGAACTGTCCCGACAGTAAAAGCATGTGGCAATATCATGGCTTGCCTAGGAGTTGCCGTACACCCAAGAGAACCAGGCTGGGCTGCAAAAGTGGGCTGAATCAGGGGGCTCGTTGGAGCAGTAGGCTGGGCCGAGTACTGAATTGGACCAAAAGCAAGCCCAACTTGAGAAGTGGGTTAGGCTGGTGTACTGGCCTTATAAGCATAGTAAGTGGGTTGGGCCTGGTAGCTAAAACCGGGTGGAGACTGTGTATTAGGAATTGGCTGGACTAAAGGTGTGAGCTGGGGTCCATTAGCATTATAAGTGGGTGGGGTAATAGGAGTTGCATACATCACTGGATGAATAGAACTAGTAGGCATAGTATGGCTCACATTATTTTGTGCTACCGGAGGTGATTCTGTATTTAATTTTCCCAACAATTTCACCAATAATTCATGCGTACTATCCTCGGATGGTTGAGAACCACGACTAGAGTTTCGGACCAATGGATCTTGAACAAATTTACTATAGTATCCCGTCATTGTTGCACGAGATGGGGGTTTTAAGGATGAGATGTGTCGAATGAATCCAAGTGAACAGTTGCAAGTTTAGTGAGAAGATCTATTGTTAGTGTTACTATGACTAACCGAGAGAAGAGAAACAACCAAAAAACAAGTTTGTGACCTAGAGCACAAACAACCAAATCTCGTGACCTTGCAGGAAGAACGATCGCGACCTCGCACGACATAACAAAAATGTGTGACCTTGCACACAATGAAAACCACTCTGTGACCGTTCACGAAGAACGAACCAATAATAACGTGACCTTGCACGTTTTAAACACTCGTGTGACCTAGCACACAAACAAGAAGAATCGACAGTGTGTAGAGGAAAATGGAGTTTTTGAGGGATCGACAGGAAGTATTTTAGGGTTGAGGATCGTGTTTGTGACTTGATACCATGTAGGAGAGGATAAAGTTGTGTATTCCATCATGAATATTCGGTACATAATATAACTATATAAAGAGAACATTCTAGACCCGGGCTTAAGCCCAATACAATAATATAGGCTAACATTTATGTATTTAGGCCATAAAACACAAGGTTTGTTATGTTGGGCCATAAAACATAACGGGTTTGGTTATACCCGAAGAAGGACTCGACATCTAGGATAGTGTCAATAATAATGTAAGCATTGGTATAAGGTTTTCTCCGCTGAAAGGGAGCTTGTTGATTAGTGAAGTAACTCTCGAGTTGGATACTCGAGGAGTAGAGTAGGGCGAAGAGGAGCTTCATGACCGAACCACTATAAATCACCGTGTCGGTTTGCATTTTCTTTTACCTTTCGCTCTACTTATTTATTTACATTTATCGCTTTACTTTTATACTTGCATTGTTCTCATTATTGTGTGAATGGTTGTGTATATCTTGTTAGTTAAGGATGTGTAGCTCTTTGTGCTAAATATTGTGAGTGTGGTCATATTGTTAGAATATGCGTTAGCTATTGTAAACCTATTATCGACACTTCTCATATTGCGTCAAACTTGATCGGGTAATTGATACAAAAGATTTAAAGTTATTAATGGAAACGTATTCCACAATTGGTATCAGTAGCCACGTCGCTCTAGTTTTCAAAACAAATGATTTTTAAAATAGAGTACGATCCATGTATCAAATTACCCATGAAGGGGGATTAAATATGAAAAGTGTTTTGTTGTTTGATTCGTACTAATTTTGTTATTAAATATACTTCGTATACTAGCTTGAAGGAAAATTTTCTCAAAAGAACTCGGAAGTGTCAACTTATGTTTGTCTAAGTCGTAAGAGTAGAAATGATGTCTAAAACACGAAATTTATGTGCTGGAACAACTTTTTAAAGTCCTATGTTCTACAGTTAAGTCATCAAGTCTTTGTGTTGGTATACATAACATGCAAATTAATCCATCAAACATGGTAATACATTCTTGAATTTGGGGGTTTATTCTACGCTTAGAACAAACATAATATCCGTAGACATTAGTTATATTTGGAAAGTAAGTGTATATGGAGTTAATAATATTCACAATTGCAGGTGGTTTTGTGTAACTGTTTTTTGGTTTGCTTGCTCTAATACACACACACACCTACTTATTAAGTTGTAATGAGCCTCTCAATGGGCTAACAACTATGAATGGAAGTTAAACTATTTTTAAGGGTAGCCCTTGTATGGTTTTGATGCTGATGTACTTGGTTTTCCTTCCGTAGATAATTACTCTATAGGATATATTATATATATTATAAACTTATAAAAATGTACATGGAGTTAGCGAGATCCGTTATAGCTTGTGGTTTATGTGCAATTATTTATTGATTGGATTGCTCTATAGATCGGTTGGAACC
The DNA here is from genome assembly GCA_026074375.1 of Tanacetum coccineum. Taxonomy (NCBI): domain Eukaryota; kingdom Viridiplantae; phylum Streptophyta; class Magnoliopsida; order Asterales; family Asteraceae; genus Tanacetum; species Tanacetum coccineum. Next base: position 31,751 of record BQNB010051160.1, read on the forward strand.
ACCGCAAAAACCCTTTTTAGTTAGTTCTTAAAGAGCCTCTCAGTTGGGTTTGCCTCTATTAAAGTTATGATCTATTGAGCTGGCTTGTTAGCTTAGTAAGTTCAAAACCCCACTTAGTTGTCAGATTATCACAACCGTACTTATCAAGTAGGGCCTTTTTATGTTTTCTTGACAAAAATCATCTACGATTGAACAATTTCTCAAGCAAATTTGTTTACAAAAGCAAAAAATAAAAATATAAAAATATAAAAAAAATGTATGATTATTCTCCCTGATGATAAGTAATATCTGGTAATTTAGCATAACTTGGTGTTTCCCTTGGTTAAGTTCTAGAATGGCTTTAGTTTTCTAGAATTGCTCCTAACAGGTTATTATTAGACTTATAGTAATGGGACCAAACCTTTTGGTTCGTCTTGCCATTTAAGACGCGTTCTCCTCCCTACGGAGACCAAACCGAACGCGCCCCCCCCCCCCCTTAAAATGCATTTGTTTGGTCTGTCACGCGACCGAAAGATTGTAAGTGTTTGTGTGTTAATCTTTTTTTACAATCTATTTTTGTGAGGTTGTTTTTTGTTGTGAATGTGGTCTTCTTACTATGAGCATTTGGTAATGTGTTTGGTCTAAGAGAGAGAAGTTGAGTTGGTACTCATGTGGCGGGTTGTTTTGGTCACCTTTGTGGTCTTGCTACTACTAGTCTGAGTTGATTTATAAATGATCTATAACCAGTGGGATATGATGGAATATATGATTAGTTTTTCGAGTAAGTCTCAAAATTAGTTGTCAAAAAGTTTTTCGCGTTAGTATGTGTATTGCGGATCTAAGAATAACAAATATGACCATCTTGGATGATTCTTTTAAATTGCAGTTCTAAGTCTTGGTGTTGGTATACATAGTTTTTTCTTTTTAGGGCGTTTCCTGTAACGTTAAAATGCAAGTTAAACCATCAAACGTGGTAATACTTGTGTTTTAAATTTGTGGGTTGATTTTATTGTATGCTTAGAACAAACATTCTATAGGTAGACACTAGATAATTTAGAAATTAAGTGTATATGGAGGTATTGATATTAGCAATTGCGGGTGGTTTTGTCATTTGTGTAACTATTTCTCGGTTTGCTTGCTCTAATACACACACACCTTAAATCACTGCAAGGACCTACTAAGTTGTAAGTTGTAATGAGCCTTTCAATGGGCTGACCGCTATGAATGGAAGTTAAACTATTTTTAAGGGTAGCCCTTGTATAGGTTTTGATGTTGGTGTAGTTGGTTTTTCTTCCTACCAAGTTGGGTTGGCTACATGTAGATTAGATCTATAGGAGATATATATTATATGAGCTTATGAAAATGTACATGGAGTTAGTGAGATTAGTTATAGCTTGTGTGGGTCATGTGCAATTATTTATTGATTGGATTGCTCAATAGATATGTTGGAATCATCGCAAAAGCCCTTTTTTGTTAGTTCTTAAAGAGCTTCTCGGTTGTTTTTGCCTCTATTAATTTTTCATCTATTGAGCTGGCTTATTAGCTTTGTAAGTTCAAAATACCACTTAGATGTCACAAGCGTAATCATCAAGCAGGGCCTTTTATGTTTTATAGACAAAAATCGAGTAAATTGCATAAATCGTCCTTAAAGTTTGGCCAAATTGCATGTTTCGTCCCAAACGTTATGAAAGTGCAAGGATCGTCCCTGTGGGGAAACCTTTGGTGCAAGTTTCGTCCCTGCGGGGACGATACTTGCACCAAAGGTTTCCCCAAAAGTTTCCCCAAAGGGACAATATTTGCACCAAAGGTTTCCTCATAGGGACGATCCTTGCACTTTCGTAACGTTTGGGATGAAACATGCAATTTGGCCAAATTTTAAGGACGATTTATGCAATTTACTCGACAAAAATCATTTACGATTAAGCAATTTCTTAAGCAAATTTGTTTACAGACGTAAAAATAAAAATAAAAATGTATGATTATTCTCGCTGATGAGTAATATATGGTAATATAGCATAATTTGGTGTTTCACTCTGTTAAGTTCTAGAACGGCTTAGGTTTTCCGGAATTGCACCCGACATTTGGAAAGAAAATATCGGTTCACTAACATAGGCATGCAACAATGACAACTCTTTAGTATAAAATTAGTTGGATTAGGGACTAATCTCATATTACAATTTATAGGCCTATAAATCTTTATAGTTCTTATTTATTGGATTTCTCAACTGGCTTGTCGTTTTGAGCTTTCTGAATTAGTGGTCACATGTTCGCTGTAAACTTGTAAACTTATCAAATTTTAGGCACTTCAAGATTAATATAAGTGATTTGCCAAATCGCACGGAGTCCCAAAATTTATTGCAAATAAACTTTCGCTGAGTGTGATGAACAAAGATTCTGATAATTATATTTTTTGGGAATCAACAGGTACATTCAAGCTTTTATGATCTACACATACAAATATGTCAAACGTTACGAAATTGCAAGGATCGTCCCTGTAGGAAACCTTTGGTGCAAGTATCGTCCCTGCAGGGACGATACTTGCATCAAAGGTTTCCCCAAAGGTCTCCTCACAGGGACGATCCTTGCACCAAAGGTTTCCCACAGGGATGATCCTTGCACTTTCGTAACGTTTGGGACGAAACATGCAATTTGGCCAAACTTTAAGGACGATTTATGCAATTTACTCTATATTTTTTGGCAATCAACAGGTACATTCGAACTTTTATGATCTACACTGACTAATACAAATATGTCAACGCAATCAGTTGTCTACCAAGAGATTCAAGAGATATTTGAAAGCATTTATTGCGGAATTTCAATGTCTTGTTTGTCTTGGTTAGAGATACGTTACCAGCTAAAGTTTAACAGATCACTGGGACTATACGTCCTTAGGTGTGAAGAATGTTAAGCAGCTCCTTGTTAAGATGAGCCGCGAGCACATGGTGTTGTTGTCTAAAAAGCCAGAAAGCAAGGAGACATATGTGATGTCTGCTCGTATGGTAGAAAGCAGACAAAAAGTCTTTTTGAAGCTTAATGTTTAGGAATTACTCGATATGCATTCTGGTGAAATTGTGTTCACTTCTTTTGAGGATTTATACAAGGAGATGTTTAAGGTGAAATTGAACTATCATCTCTATGGTTTGACCGATCTCAATCATCTTTGTGAATGAAAAGATAGAGGGTTGCCGGACATATGAACAAGATGATGATATTTTACTTTCCATTTGGCTAAAAGTATTTTTCTTGATCGTTTCAGGAGCATGCTTCTGTCGTAGTTTTTATCGGTTCAAATGATTACTATTATACTTCCATGTCAAAGTTATCTGTTTATGTTTTCAAACCTTGTTTCAGACTCCTCGTTTTGTTGAGTCAATTGAAAGTTTTATTTGGAAACCCATTTGGTCAAAATCAATGTTTGTTTATACGACGTCATAAAACTTGCTTTACGATACACACTATTCTGAATAATCACTATGGAATTTACGATAACCTACGGGGGTTTTCATTGACTAACACACCCTGGTTCCGTCCATGTATGTATTGCATAGACTCAAATTGGGTGCATCACGTATAGGTTTATGTTCTTTATATGTGATTTTCCGTCTTTTGATTACTTACCCGCAAAATCATCCTTCTTCTCTACAGCCTTGTTTGGATATAGAAGCTTCAACACCTAAAAACGATAAATTATTTAAAAAAAAGCACACTAGCATAATGGTAGCTACAAAGTTCATTAATGAAGTGTAAGCTTCCCATATCCAAAAAGTTTCCTTTACTCATCATTACATGTAGATGAGGCTATATAAAGTTTGCTCAAACTCTTACAAAGTACTATTTAGTTTGATTCAAAAACTGAACTTTTTTTGTGATTTTTACGATAATATTAACACATTAATTACAAAAGGAATTTTTAAATTTTACTAAAAAAAGGTTGTTTTGACATGTCATAAAACTAGCTTGACCCCTTTCTTATTTTCTTAATTTCAGATTCTTTAATAACGCCTACTAAGCGAGAGTGGGAGGAGTAACCACGGCAGAGATGAAGTTTCTGTTTGTAATGGATTTCCGACTGTGAGTAAATGCTTCCACTTTTAGAAAATACTGTTCCGGGTTAATGGGTGAAGCTAAAGAAGAAGTTCATATAGAACGGCCGCTACATGCCGTTTATGTTGCCTGTGGAATCAAAGATAGCTCCGGTTATCATCTCACTATTGGAATAGAAATCGAATGATAAAAATTCTTTTTGTATATTATGTAAAATTGGGATCACAAGTGTGATGAATGGTTTTGGAACTGTTTAGAAGATTGTTTATAGGTGTTCATTTTTTCAATAATTTGAAATTTTACGGTTCAAGGTCAACCGCAGTGCACCGGTTTTTACCCCAAAAAAAGTTGCCTATTTTGATTCACTATCTGGTAAACGTAAAATCATGCCAATACAATAATGCATAAACATCGCCAAAAATCAAGTTTTCTGATTCATTAAGCACAGGAATACGCCAGTGCATACTTCGGTTCTAATTTAATTCAGTATAACTGCTAACTGTATGAGACTATCATCCCTTCAATTACAACATCTAATGCCTTTCTGTGCATCCTCTCTTGTAAGACGAATAAAAAAATTAGCCTAAAATAGACTATTGCAACGAGTTAACTTCCATTGGCTTGGTAAATGTTGTCATAAAGTAACTCCTTATCTTCGGCAAAATCTGGAGGACAAAACTAGCATACCTGGAAATTTGATTTCAATTTAGCTAAGTATTAACTATTATCAGAAGGTCTTAGAAGAAAAAGACAGCCATACATGTAGTGTTTTGTGTGGTAGAGATCGGGTCAGAATTTTCTTGCTAGAATTATTAACAAATTAGTGTCAAATATGATGACAAAACTATATTATTCTAATTTATTTTTCAATAAGATAGTTAAAACTTTATGCGTTGAAAACATTCAGCTCGTTTGACCTCTTTAACCATTTCTGTTTAAGAAAAGTTTACCCATTTGACCCGTTACATGTAAAAGATAACCCAAATAGAAAAATAAGTAAGTGGGCTAAAATGTCGCCACGTGCTTATATCCTAACACATAGAAGATAGAAAAATACAATTATATGCTAACATAACATGTGTAACAAACATCAAAATAGGTGTAGATGCAAAATGCAAGTGTGACTCTTCCGTGCCATAGTGTACTCACAAAGTCACTTTCGCTTCAGTCCATCTAGAAGATATTGATCAGCGGCCTTAAGAAGATCCTGGGCTATTCCCATATTTACCTCTACTGAACCAGTATATATGAACCTGTCAACAGTATATTAATGGGTTTGTCAAACAAGAAGACATTATATAAACGTGTCGGAATTGCCAGTTTCGAAATATACCAAGAAAGCCATCCAGCAGGTAAACAAAAATTAAGACACATACCTCATCATCAACTCAAATGTCTCCCATATGATATTTGGGATCTGGACATCTTTAGCATCTCTTTCTTAAAAAGCATCGTTTTGTTAGGAAGTTTATTTTTTGAATAAGTCAAGTTTAGTTTGTTAAGTATTTCCGATTTATAGGTTTGAGTAGTTGAACCACGTGTTTAGTTGGTGCATTTTTTGTGGGTGCGTCTTTTGAATGTTTCTCTTTCTTGTATGGCTATTTATAGCCTTTCTTTGCTAATGAATAAACCAAGCTTTTATAGCTACAAACTACTGAGTGTAATTGCTAGTTATTTGATACAGTAATTAACAGTGGTATCAGAGCCTATACGAGGCCTAATCTGAGAGTGATATACATGAGAGTCAAAGAGAGACTACGAGACATGACAGAAGCAAACACCGGGAAAGGAGGAACTAATTGTATACCTGTCTACCACCTACGAAGCTATTTGTGTGGTCTTGATGACTGAAAGGGGCATGGTTCAGACGTCGGTCTACTTCGTAAGCCGCACATTACAGGGCCCTAAACTAAACTATACCCCAATGGAAAAGTTAGTTCTATCATTGGTTCGTGCTGCAGCGCAGATGGGTGTGCGCAATGTGCAAGTAACCATTATGGTTATTACAGACCAACCGATTAAACAAATAATTTCACGTCCCGACGTGGCAGGACGATTACAAAAATGAAGCGTCATGCTGGGAGAACACAATATCACTTACTGGCCAAGGACGTCGGTGAAAGGACAGATCCTGATGGACTTCCTTGTAGAGAAGCCAGACGAAAATCCGCCAGACACATCAGTTGTGGAAACCCCGTAAGAGCCGCGGACACTATTTACAGATGGATCGTCATGTGTTGATAGATCAGGCGCTGGCTTAATACTGATAAGCCCGAAAGGAACGGAGTTCACTTACACATTAAGGTTCCAGTTTACCGCTTTTAACAATGAGTCAGAGTATGAGGCACTGATAGCTGGCCTTCGAATAGCAGCGCAGATGGGTGTGCGCAATGTGCAAGTAAGCGTAGACTCTAAACTGGTAGCAAACCAAATCCTAGGGACATACGTTGCCAAGGAATAAAATATGGTTAAGTACCTTGAGAAGGCCAAAAGCCTAATCAGTGGCTTTGCTAAATTTTTCATAAGTCAAGTCCCAAGAAGCAAGAACAAGAAGGCAGACGCCCTGAGCAAAATCGCGTCAACTAGTTTTGCACACCTATCAAAACAGGTCTTGGTTGAAATACTTAAAGAAAAATGCATACAAGAGAAGGAAGTGGAGGCGATAGTAGAAGAAGAGGGACCAACATGGATGACCCTGATAATAGAGTACCTGAAAGATGGCACCCTTCCCGGTGATAGAAATGAGGCAAGCAAACTCTGTATTAAAGCCAGACAGTACGAATTGTTGGAAGGGATTCTTAATAGGCGGTCATTCCTAAAGCCGTGGCTAAGGTGTGGTAGACCACTCTAAGCGAATTATGTGATTCGGGAAATACATTAGGGGTCGTGCATCATGCATGCAGGACCGCGGTCCATGGTGGTCAAGGCCATGCGATTAGGATACTATTGGCTGACCATGCATCGGGACGCACGAGATATGATACGCGCATGTAACGATTGCCAAATATGTCGTCCCGTGCCAAGAAACCCCCAACAGCCGCTAACCTTAATCACGGCTCTATGGCCGTTCTACAAGTGGGGAATTGACATAGTTGGTCCTTTCCCGGAAGGACCAGGAAAGGTTAAGTTTTTGATAGTCGCCATGGATTATTTCATGAAATGGATAGAGGCGAAAGCCGTGGTAACAATCACTGTTTATCAGGTGAATAAATTCATGTGGGACAACATTGTATGTCGCTTCGGTCTCCCAGGAGAAATAATCTCGGAAAACGGTAAACAATTCAACGACAACCCATTCAAGGATTGGTGTGAAAAGTTGAATATCGCATAGCGTTTCGCCTCAGTGAAACATCCGCAGTCCAATGGGCTCGTGGAGAGAGCAAACTGGAGCTTGGGTAAAGGAATCAAGGCCTGCCTGGGCGAGGGAAACAAGAATTGGATAGAAGAACTTCCCCATCTCCTTTGGGCTCACCGTACAATGATTAAGTCAAGCCATGGTGATACCCCTTTCTCCTTGACCTATGGAATGGAAGCCGTCATACCCGCGAAAATCGGAATGCCAACATACCGCGCCGTGGCAGTAGACGCCGTACATAATGATGAAGAACTGCGGCTTAATTTAGATTTAATTGAAGAAAAACGTGAGTGCGCAGCAATTTGTGAAGCCATAGCCAAATTAAAAATGACAAAGTATTACAATGCCAGGGTCCGTGGCATTACTTTTAGACCTGGAGACTTTGTCTATCGTAGCAATGATGCAAGTCACGCTGTGGCTGGAGGGAAACTTGGCCCAAATAAGGAAGGACCTTATGAGGTCACGGAAGCACTTGGAGACGGAGCGTACAGACTAAGATCCATGAATGGCGCGGTCCTTCCGCGGACATGAAACATCGCCAATCTCAAGAAATGTTACCATTTAGTTATGACATGGATAAGTTTACGTCTTTCTATTCTATCTTTTGCTTAGGGTTTTTAATAAAGTAATCCATGTATTCTACCTTTTGTTTTTAAGTTATTAATAAAACTACGCGGGTCTAGCTAACCCTGCGACTTCTTTATGTGAAAATTTCCCCAAGTAAATTTTTCTCTTCTTTAATATTAATCACTTATTATTCTGTATAATGCATAATCAATATGATGGATGTCTTTGGATATTTAAAGGATAAGCACCCTAATAATTACTTGTCGTATAAGAGGGTTGCAACCCCAGCGGCCACGGATTCTGTATCCTTGTACTACGTGCACCTAAGACGTTAGGTACATACGAAAAGACTCCCATGGAGCACGTAAAACAATATGACTATGGGTATATACAAAATATATCAGGAGTTAGTAAATTACATTGTTAATCACGGATACCCGTGCACATATTACATATAAAAATGTTGTCTAAGTACTACAGGCGGTACTATGGCTAATCTAAGTTATACATGGGCAGTAAAGACTTGGACCTAAACAATCTTGGAGATGCCTCGTCTTCAGATCTCTGAGTCTGCGTACCAACATCCGTGAGTAAAATGGCAAGACCCTAAGGAACAATGGTAGGAACTGATACAGGGATACCGTCATACCTGGCATGGTGCGCAAAACCAACCCCGTAAGTGCGGCAAACCACTCTACACTTCTTTTTCTTCTCCGCCCGACTTATATTTGCCGTAATAGCATCCTCCAATAGTACCTCTTCTTTAACAACAAAAGGGTCTTCAGGAGCACGTACCTCAGGGTGTATGGGGATCTTTAGTTGGGAGGAGCTCGGACGGAGATCACGGATCTACTGAGGGGCATCCTCCCCGGTATCACTCTCCAAATGAAGAGATGCCATGATTAACTCCATTAGGGCATCCTTCAACTTCTCCAGTTGGTCTACCATCGGATATTTTAGATCTTTCAAATCTTAGAGGGCTTTGACTAATTTGTTATTGGCCTCCGGGTCATATGCCTCAACATCCGCTAGGTCACGGCCAGCCTTTTCGTGCTCTATGCCGTATTTCAGGCCTTCGCTTATACCTTTGGCAAGCCCTGCGGACACAACATTAGCATACGCTTGCCTTATCTCTGAAGATTCGGCGCACTTCATAACGGCAAGGCGTAGGCCGTGCCCAATGACCCAGCGACGACCTGTGATCGCCGTCAACATGTGCGGATACAGATCTTCATCAATATCTACGCTTAGCTTATCCAAACGAGCATCTATCTCCGCACACCGCTGCTCAACCTTGTTGTCTTATACTTCTTGAATTCTTCAAACGCAACCTTTATTCTTTCATCGCCTGTAACCTGTGCTTGAAGGGTAGACACTTGCTGGGATAGATGATTGTTATTTAATTGAAGGTCTGAAAACTTAGCACGGAGGCTTTCCAACTCCTTGGC
>BQNB010051161.1:2965-41142 GCA_026074375.1 Tanacetum coccineum
TTAGGTGTAAAAATGGACTTGGGCTATTTTCAACATTAGGCTTATGTAGTCTTGGATCAAATGACTTAATGGGTTGCCCCGACCCATTAGATGGGTACGGGTGGCCCATTAAGTATTTCTTCATTTTTTCGGCTTCGGCTGGCTGTTGACTTTGGCGGGGTTGACTTTTTGGACTTTGGCTTTGATTTGACTTTGTCTTTTTCACGCTTTTCCATTCCGTGCTTGGTTTTGTCGTTTTTTGCTTCGTTTTTTCATGCTTTTGTTGGATATCCGTTTCCTGCACAATATAAATGAAAGCATACAAATACAATGTATTTTTTGTACGTTTTTGGTCATTTAAGTCCGATTTTAAAGGTCAAAGGTATGTGTATTTAGGCACATACCAGACCACTTGCTTCTTCTCCTCCAATAATACTCCACCACCTAACTTTGATGTCACCCAAGATTGAACATTCCCGCCAACATCATTTCAAGCCATAATTAATATAGATCCATAATTCTCAAGATACCAACAATCACAATTGTAAATTTTTCTTTTTCAATTTCTTATTTTGAATCATAACTTTGTATCTTTACATAAAAAGCAAAAGATTTGGGGTGATAACTTTGCACACTTCCTAATACTCCTAATCAAGAGTTTTGAAAACAATATTTGCCATTCAAATCAATGTACAATTTTCTTCAAACCCCAAATCTCACTTTTGCATTGCTAATACAAATCAAAAATGATTTTCACTAAAAATGATGTTCTCATGAATAATCTTTCAAGATATACAACTAATGTACCATTTTAACTTATTCGATTTAGAGATAGAGCAAAAAGAGTTATGCGAAAGACTAAATCATGTTTATGTAAATTATATATATACTATGAGTAACAATACGCATCTCTACATTATATATGTATGATAACTCAATCTCAAATTACTTATATAGCTAGATAAGTTGTTAATTATATTTACTAGTTAATAGTTCCAATTATGCTTGGAATGATGAAACCCGACTACAAAAGAACCAAAGCCTACATACCAAAAATCCATCACCTAAAGTCAACCCCAAACGACGTCAAAAGTTCTTTTAAATACCTCCAAGATCGTTTCATTCATGAAGGTAGACACATAGAATCCTCATTCACCTTTGGAAATGACATTGTCGACCAATTCAAATCCATTCAATTTGATTGTCTTCTTACTCTCAATGGTCATATTTGTCCACATTTCGTTATTGAGTTCTATCGCAAATACTAACTAATTAGTAATGTAAATGATATGTCTCTCTCTATTGGTTTTACCATTCGAGACAAAGACTTCCTCTTAACACTCGAAACTTTTGGTGACATTCTAAAAATTCCTTATAAGGGAACTTGTATCATCTTAAAGGAATGCTCACTATAGCTTCTCAATACAACTCATGAAAACCACATCTTCTATCAAAGCAACCTTCCAACCTTCCAAGATGTCATTCATAATATTTCCATTCCTTCAAGTCACCAAAATTACTCAAATTCAAGCATTGTCCATCGAGATAATCTTCTTCCTAATATCAAAGATTGGGAACTCATTCTTCGTGAGATGTCATATGTGTTGACACTCACAAAAGTTTCATAGACGCATGCTTTGCCATCATGCTCTATAATCTCCAAACTTGTCAAGAATTCAATCTTGCCTACTACATCGCTCACAAGGTTGAGAATGTCAAAAATCGTGTTGATTGTCCTCTCTCATATGACCTACTTCTTACTCGTCTATACAAGTATATTCTTGCAAGACACCCAAAGTTGTTTCGTCTAAATTCCAAAATCCAATTCGTTTTACACTATCGTATGAATTCCATCAATGGGAAAAATAGGAAAAAGGGCTAAAGATAAAGAAACAAAACCCACTATATCTCATTCGCCATCATCGAAGGAAAGCACCAATCAATCTACTTCCTTACTAGGATCTTATCAACAAGAGCTATTGGCAAATGAATGATAGTTTACGAATTAGGAATTATGGTGGATTATCTTAGGTTATTATTATGATTGCTTTAACTATGTGCAAAACTATGCTATTTTGGGGATTGTATGCACGATGACTTATCTATGATAATTGTTAGTTGCTATTATACTTTGCATATTTTTTTAGATTTGGGTTTTGGCTGCAAAAACAGGTTTTGGTCTAATTTCCAGGTGTCACGAATCCACGGATCCACCTAAAGGGAGATCCGTACCTTATTTTGGTACATTTGTGTGTCACCAGACCAGGCGCTAAAATTCGAATTTTATTGATTTTTAACCTTTTCCACTTTATCTTATAATCATACTATATGATACTATGTGGGATTTTATACCTTAGGATATATCATGTCTTCCATATAATCCAAGAACCATTATACAAAACACTTCATCACTTTCACCATATAATGATCATCCTCAACACCATTTTTCTTTACATTTCTTGTAACTTCCTATACAATCACCATGACTAGTTCATCCAACTTCAAAAGAAAAACTGTAAGAATGAGTGTCAAAACACCTACCTATGTAAACTTTGTATCCTCAAGCGAGGAACAAAAAAATGAGAAAACTCCATCACCACCTCCTAGAAAGAAATCTCTTTCACCACCACATGCTCCATCCAAATCCACCTCTAGTAAGAGCACTCACTACACTTCATCATCATCTCCAAGTGAGTTACCAACACCAACTCATGTTGCTCCTCCACCAAACTCTGATTTGTCATCCCAATGAAACAAGAACCTCAAGAACTTCCACAACAAACTTTGTCACCAAATGACCATTATGTGTCAACCGTAAACAATTGGCCATCGGGCCCTTCAAATCTATCTCCACCACCTCGTGTCTCATGACCGCCACCCGGATTTCCATATCCACCACCCGGATTTAAACAACAACTACCACCTCAACCATTATTTGTCAACATTAACAACAATGCACCTCAACTCGAAAACACTCAAACCTTACCACCATATCTTGGAAATCAAGATTTTCCCAACCCTCCAAACAACATCTTGGATTTCATTCATCCAAATGACATGCCTCACCTCCACAACATGTTTTGCCAATGTTGTAGCACCACTAGGCATGAAATCTAAATGCTCCGAAGCTGGGTTAACTACATGTTTTCCTACATCCGACACCATCTCGGATCGTCATCCAACCCACCATACTTTCCGTACAAAGCGCATGGATGTGTTGTCTCACCTTATATATTATATGAAAAAATGATAATTATCCTACGATTTAGGATTTTCTAGTTGTTTTTCTTTTTCTCTAGTTTATTGTTGTTCTTTTGCTTTGTCTTAGTGGCTTTAAGCCCAATTTTATGTTATCCCCCTTATAATGGTTTTAACATTACTATTATTGTTGTGATGATGGTGGTTGTTTATTGCTTATGTATATGCATGTGTTGTTGTCATATATATGCTTGCTTGTCTACTAACTTTGTTTTGTAGCACAACTCCATAGCTTGATTCCTTGGTGCCCCAAACAAGAGGGAGCATACACCAAGGGGGAGCTCTTGCAAATTCGTATTTATTTTACTTTGCATTCGTCATGAAGTTACTTTGCATTTGTTAATAATTCGACTTGCAACGACACCTCCATAACACTTTTTGCTTCGACAAAAGGGGGAGAAGATATGTAAACTCAACTACTAAATACTTATTTAGTAACTTTTATTTCATATGAGTTTATATTTTATCATCATCAAAAAGGGGGAGATTGTTAATACAAATATTCGCGCAAAAACGATATTTATATATAATGATCTTCATGTTTTGATAATAACAATTATAATGTCATACTACGTAAAAGTTTACATAAACATGTTATTTAGTCGAAAGTTTACTTGAAGACGATGAATCACTTAAGGTATGAATATGGCATTATTAAACGTAGTTAATGATCAAAGAAAAATATTTTCTGTTGCATCTAAACTTAATCATTTGCATAAATTTTTTCTAATCAAATGATTTTAAGTAAACGCATGATTAATTATAAGCTAGTTATATTAATCATGTACGACAAAATAAAATTAACCATAAGTGAAAACAATCTTTCTAAATCTTTCCAAATCTTCCCAAATCTATAAAATCTTTCCTTATTCATGTTAAGAAATATTTTCCTTTTAGAAGAGTCTAATAAATTTGACTTTTAAGTACATAAGAATATTTTGTTAAGATTTTGGGTTAATCACAAAAAGACAAAATTTGTCACAGCTGCATCCCATGGATCCAACAAAACCAAAGGACGGATCCAGGGTATGGTGGATCCGTGGATCCGTGCGACCAACTGGTTGGGACAGATTTTGAATTTTAAATGTTGCCTATAAATAGCAACCTTAAGTCTTCATTTTAGACAACTCTTCAAAAATATTTTTCTCTTTAGCTTTTCTCATTTTCATATTCTTTGATCATTATATTTGTTTCATAATCCATTATAAGCTTCAAGTGTTATTAGTTTAGTTGTGTTATCACAATTGTGATAATCATTTATCTTGTATATCTTGTGTTGTAGGTTGTGTTTATCATATGTGTATGATAGGTTAGTATTTAGGCCATAAAATACTTAGTGTGTTAGATTGGTTCTATCTCGAAGTAGAACTCGGTATTTAACTTAGTACCGAAAAAAGTGTAAGCGACGTGTACGATTTTCTCCGCCTAAAGGGAGCTTGTTGACATAGTAAAGAAAACTCTCAAGTTGGGTACTTGAGGAGTGGAGTAGGGCGAAGAGGAGCTTCGTAGCCGAACCACTATAAATCATTGTGTCATCCGTTTGATCTTTCTTATCTTTACTTGTTTATACTTCGTATTTACTTATTTGTTTATTGCATCGCTATTATATACACTTGTGTATATCTCTTGAATTCACATAAGTCGACAATCTAAGTTTTATTTTTAAAATGATAAAAACTATTCACCCCCTTCTAGTTTCCACAAGCTAATGACTTGACCTTTTCTTTAGTAGTCTTGGAAGCTACGCCATCATTATCCAAGACCATTTCATAAACCTTAAGGTTGCCAATTAGCTCGTCAAGAGGAAGAGTAGCCAAGTCTTTAGCTTCTTCAATGGCCGCCACCTTGGCTCTCTATTTCAATGGAAGAGCACGAAAAAACTTTCTTACGTGATTTTTGCTAGAGTAGTCTGGATTTTAGACTGTCATAATAGCGTTGAATCGTGTGAAGCCGTTATCAATAGTTTCTTCATTAGAGATTGAAAACTTCTCATATTCTTAAGTGAGAAGATCAATCTTGTAATTCTTGACTTGTAAATTGCCTTGGTGAGTGACGATGAGTGTATGCCAAACCTCCTTGGTTGTTTTACACATAAAAACTCTTTCATACTCTTTACCGGGTAGAGCATTGCAAAGAGTCATCTTGGCTTCATTGTTTTTACCAAGTTTCTTCTTTGGATCATCTTCAAGAAGTTCATACGGTGTTTCCTTCATTAACTTAGTTTTTGAGTCTTCAACTTCATAGTAGAAATCGTCGTTTTAAATGACTTGCCATAAGTCAATATCTTTGGACTTAACATAAGTCTCAAAGCGGGCTTTCCAAAAGCAAAACCCAATGGGTTATAGCAAAGGTGGTCTTTGCATATAACACCCCTCAACATAGTTCTCTTGAGCCATTGATCTTTACTCTACTTTTTAAAAAATCAGAGTTTAGGATTTTAAATTTTTGTAAAAGAAGTTTTCAACTCAAAACGACTTCTCGGGTAGGCTTCAACGCTTGAAAACTTGAGTAACCGCTTTGATACCAATTATAGAACCGCTTTGATATCAAGTCTCGAAATAGCCGAGTGGTGTACTAATCTACTTTGTGGTAAGAGCAATAAGTAGACATAGAGAAAGATAGAAAGAGAGACACCATGATATATACTGGTCAGGGAAGGGAGGTTTAGTCCTTCCGTACGTCTAGTTATGAATCCACAACTCCGATATTACACTAGTATAATCCTTATGATGGACTATAAACCGTATTGCAATTAACTCCACCGATATGCACACAGATCGACGCTCATAAAGAAGCGTTACTACCTACGGTATTCCGCCCTCAGAATCTACCCCTAAGAACCCTTGATTCGACTTAACCTCTAGGATCACTTAGAACAACTAGGACCACTAAGAACTTCCCCTTGGAAGCTTACCAAACCCTAACTAGATCCCCAATGATCTAGGCTTGATCCCACGGATTGAATACTTCCCTTACTACTCGATAGATTGAAATAAAATAGATGAACCAAGTCCTAACCTAACCTAGAGACTCGATTTTAAAGAAAGGGTATGAGAAAGAAGACCCTTCGACAAAACACACAAGTATGGATTAGGTACTTGTGTGGCTCTTTTGCGGAGATGTGTTCACTTCAACAGAATGATAGATGAGAAGTTTGGAACACTTGATGTTAGACTTAGAGGATAGGAGAAGAGAAAAGAGAGGAAATAATGTTTGTAAGAGGTGAGGAATACAAAGGCCAAGGGTGGGTATTTATAGGCCAAGAATCCCAAATGTGGGAAAACATTTCGCGAGTGGCGCGCTGCTCACGCGTCAACGCGCCAGATTCCCGAAATGTTTTCTTCAGGATTTTGGCGTTTTAAATACCCGCACTTGTTAAACCCCCAATTATACTTCATGCTATGACCTTTCAATCTTTCTTACACTCAAGGTCAACCAACTCAAATAGCCATTTGATAAAAACATTTGTGAAGTATTTAAAAGCATTTTGCTTATTCGATATTGTAAAGAGAGAAAAGATTTATCGGAAAGGGGTATTTTGGGTATTTCTCAAAGTGTAACTAGCTTAGTTAGGATCCAACTAAAGGTTTGAAGGAGGTAGTTAGAGTACAAGAGAATATTCTTAACTTGGAGAGAAAAAGGGAAGATTTGAAATATGAATTTCAAATTTATTAAGCACATGTTGGATAAAAGAAAATGGGTTGTGAATGAGTTGTCATGAGTGACATGATGTGATGGAAAGGAGCCTCTTGATCTTAATTTGAAATGAAGGGTGAGGATGTGAAGAAGAGAGGTAAGTTGGATAGGTGAAGTGGCAAGATCAAGGGTGATAAGAGAGGTGTGTTTGTTTGGTGAGTGAGGTGTGTTTGTTTGTGAGAGGGAAGTGTGTTTGTTTAAGATTTGAATTCAATCCAAAGGTGGAGAGGAGAAAGAGGTAACTTAGATTGATTAGGTGGCTTGATCAAGGGTGGGAAATAAAGTGTGTTTGTTGTGTTTGTTTGAAGTCAATCCAAAGGTGGAGTATAGAATGAAGTATCTTGGATTGATGAATTGGCTTGATCAAGGGTGAGGATGATAGAGTGTATGTGTGTGTGAAATTCAAATGTTACGAGGAATAAGGTGAATAGTAGATATGTGGTAGAGAATGTTTTGATGGGATGTGGAGGAGCCTTTGTTAGGAATGTAGGGAACAAGAAGTACAACAAGTACAAGGATAGTACACTGTGTAAGGGAATGTGAGTTGGCATGTGGGTGTTATTTAGGGAAGGTTTATGTGAAGGAAGGTTTATGCTTTGAGAAGGTTTGAAGATGATAAAAATTAAGATGATGAGGTTTATGATGAAATCAAATGATTGATTTGGGTTTATAATCACATTACTAATAAGAAAGAAAAGAGTAGACAAGTGTGATTATGGGAAGGTTTAAGAAGGAAGTGTTTAGAGTGTGTGAAGGATGAAATCATTTGTTGGGAAGAAGGGTAAACAAATGATAAGGAAGGATGTGTTGTAGTATTGTGTAGAAGGAGTGTGGGAGTTTGTAAGTCATCTTGTACATGTGAGGAATACATGTGAGTTTGTAAAACATTTATAGGTAAGGAGGTGAGAAAACTCAAAGCATGATTAACCTCCAAATACCACAAACTCAATTAGTCATTTAGACTTTAACCCATGGTAATCAACAATGGATTTGATCACTAATCATCTTGATGCAAACAAGCTAAGTGCTTTGCATCTCAAGTAAAGCATACCCCATAACGGGAAAGGATGCATTTACGCAAAGTGACCTTTGACTTAGTTTGACCAATAAGGGAGTAAAACCCGTTACGTGATTAGGAACAACGTAAATCCGGATTAAGGTCAAATGAATACTTTCATTTAATGGTATGTTAAAAACATGATCATACTAGGTTTAGAAAGAAGTTTTGGCCTTGGCTAGAGGCGTTTGATAAAGTATTTGAGTTGGCATTTTGTTGAAAAACGGGAGGATTCGTTTTTGCTCCTCTCTAAGTCTAAACCTCATTTGGAGTGTTCCTAAATGCTCAAATATCATATACATACCTTTATTGAAGTTTCCACATGTGTCGGGTAAGAGGAAAGCCGACGTTGCAAAATCCGTAAGATCAGATTTCGCTTGTGGCGCGCTGCCCACGCGCTGACGCGTGCCCAGCGCGCCGGATAGGTAAATCCGGTTTTACAGATTTTGGCTATCGTTTGTGATTTTACGTTTTACGAACGTTTATTTGTCATCGTTAAAACATAAAGGAGATCCTAGTCAATGTTGCACCAACAACTCTATATAAATCCCTTTTACACACAAATTAATATCTTTCACTTCCATTTCCACTTTCACAAAATGTCTCAACATCAAAATGATATGTTTTTCAATAACTTTCTCGTCGGGATGTCGCAAGCTCCAAACTCGTCATCTTCAAATCCCGCTACAACTTCATCCGCAAACTCAATATCTTCCTCATAACAATCCCAATTTCATTCGTTTGGTATCCATATACTATGCCAACAAACGCACCAAAACAATATTATCAACAACAATTTCTACAACTTCAACAAAAGCCACCGCAATTTCAACCACAACCACGACTACCACCACCGCCACCGCCACAACCACAAACCGAACAAAAACCACAAAAAACCCGAGAACAAAATGCGCGACGAAGAGCCATAAGACCCGCAAACAAATCAACCACCGCCAACACCACCACCGAAAAGCTAGTCACTCGTTTGGCGACCCAAGAGGAAGAGTTATTAGCCCCGTGTTATGTTGCGGTTTCTGAGGATAGCAATGTCAAAAATGACCAAGATGAGCAATGTTTTCGGGGGCAAGATTCTTAATGAGTTCAACTCATCTTCTCACCACAAACGTACGAAGGACATGATTACAAGAAAATGGGCAACGTTGAACGGTATTACGGTAATTTCGAAAAGTTAAACGACATTTTCAAACGCTTAAGACCTATGAGTAAAAGTGGTGAAAACAAGGTTGATCTTTTGAACCGGTATAAGAACGCGTTTAAGGACGAGAATAAAGGAAGAGAGTTTACTCAAGACGGGGCATGACAAATCTTGAGAAAACACTCCAAGTAGGATCCGACCAAACATGTTGATCCGGTTGGTGTATACCTAGCTATTCAGAGATGATCTGAGATCACGTCCTCCTGGCAAACAACGTGCGACGAAGAAAACAAAATCAGGGAGCACATCGGGCACCACGGGGAGTAACACGCAAGATTTTCAAGAGTTTTTACAAAATGAATTTGCCGTTCGAGATATGTACGCGGTGTCGAAGGAGAAAGACTGGACAATAATGTGGTTGGAATAAATGAGGTTTCTCGGCACTAGCACCGCGGGGATGACGGAGGAGGGTGCCTACATCATCAACATGCAAAAAGAAAAATTCCGATAAAAATATAGACGTGACTATATGTAGTCGTCGACGTTATTATTTTTTCGTAATTACTTTTTCGTGTTTTAATTTTTATTGTTTATTATCGTATTATAATCTATATTTTTATTTAAATGAATGAAAAATTAGTTGGGTTTCTGATGTTTGTGTAAGTGGAATGTAAATAAAATTAAAAAATTGATATAACACACTATCTATTAACAATAACAATCTCATTTATTTATAAGAGGATGAAAAAAATTGAAATTTCTAATTCTATGCATTAAAGTAATGAAAAAGAGAATTTAGACCAAAGTAAAGAAGTAACCCCGAACAACGTGGGAGGAAGAAGTAAAGAACCCAAAACCAGAAAAAAAGAAAAGAAAAGAAACAGTCGTTGATTTTATTTTCCCTAAAATTTAGGGATTTTATTTTCCCTAATATTCTCACCTTAAATTGCAACTCGATCTCTGCTCTAACACCTTATTTTTCTCACTTAATTTCATCAATAAGCTGTTAATTTAGTTGATGAAATTCAAATTGAAGGTCTAATTGTTCAATTGAAGTTATTTGTGTTCGGATCTGATCCGTAATGGTATGTGCTGATTTATTTGAACTAGTTTTGTTCAATGTTGACTATGATCTGTGCTTAATTTGTATATTTCAGCTGTTTGATTTTTTTAATTATAAAAATATAATAATAGTTTTGATAAGATGATGGCTTGATTGCAAATGTAACAGATTCTTTGTTTTAGACGGCTCGCGTGTTCGTATATGGATATCAATTGAATTTAGATATGTATATAGTATAGAAAGATTTTTAATGACACATGGTGATAACTTATTGTAGGTAACAGGAGTCTCCAAGTAGAAGTAGATAACCTGTTCTGGAGCGTCGAGTCATTGGACACCCTAACCAATCAGAATCACAATAAGCCAAAAGATTAGTTCCGCCATCTCTAGGAATGAGTATGCCTTGTCCCGGAGTCCCTTTCAAATAACACAAGACACTGATTGTGCAGCATCCATATGAGGTTGTCTTGAGGATCACTGACGAATTGGATCAAGATGTTGACAGCATAAGTTATGTAAGGTCGCGTAGGCTCGCAAATAGAGAAGCTTGCCGATTCAATCTCGTATTGATTTACCATCGACTCAAGCTGCTTTGTCACAACTTGTCAAGTTTTAATATTTATGTTCCAATCAGGGAAAGTACTCGGTCTACAGACCGTTATGCCAACATCTTCAAGAATGTCCAATGAGTGTATTTGCCGTTGACTTTCACCATACTTTCCTTTGTTTTAGCGACTCTCGATGCCTAAAAAATATCTTCAAGGGTCCAAAGATCTTTGATGTAAATCGCTATACAGGAATCACTTGGTAGCTCTGTATTTGTCGTGGGTCATTTCCAAAAGAACAACGTCATCATCATAAATAAGTGCAGCAACGTAGTCGTCTTTTTCTTGAAAATGAGAGAGAAATGTTCGGCGTGGCTTTTTTAAACCAGCATCTAATAAGGAAATGCGTGAAATTGTGGTACCATTCTTAAAGCTTGTTTGAGGGAGTACAAGGGACTTCTTGACTTTGCAAACCGATTGTATCTTGCTTACCAAAGCCTTCCGGAGCTTCAATGTAAACCATCCTCGTTCAATTGCCTGCAAAAAAGCTCATTGTTCCACATCAAGTTGGTGAATATGCCAATTACGCTTTACAGCGACGGTCAAGAGGGTGCGCACTATCACTAGCTTTGCAACAGGAGCGAAGGTTTCGTGGAAATCAACTCCTTCCATCTGTGTGCAGCCTTTAGCTACAAGGCGTGCCTTGTACCGTTCAACATCTCCATTCGGCTTGTACTTGATTTTGTAGACCTATTTCGAATCAATCGCTCGCTTTCCTTTTGGAAGTTCTTCTATAGTCCAAGTCTTATTTTCTTCAAGAGCTTGGATCTCTTGCTTCATGGCTTCTATCCACCTGACATCCTTCACTGCTTGCTTGAAGTGTTTAGGCTCATTATTTGTGGTAATGGCCGTCAAGAAGGCTTTATGAGTGTAAGGTTAAAGTATTCATAAGGAAATAAAAATGTGATATGGGATGTACCGTGAGGAGCCTTGATGGAGCGATGATGCGTTATGTCTAATGATGGGGGTGGTTGACTTCAAAAAACATCACGTCGTGCAGGTCTGTGATTTTGCTTCGTGTAGGTCTTGCATGTTCAACTGTGGGCCCATGTGTTTCACTAATGGTTTCAAACCCCGTCTCATTTTGATCATCACAAACGAGATGAGGTTCTTTGTCTTGGTTTGGACCTGACACGGCAGGCTCATTTGTTTCTTCATTTGGTCCATTATGGGTTTTTTGCGGTTCATCTTTCTGTTTTATTTTTTTTTCTTTTACTCTTTTTTTTTTTTTTTTTTCTTTTCTTTTTTTTTTTTTTTTTTTTTTTTTTTTTTTTTTTTCTTTTTTTTTTTCATTTTGCTCTTCCTTTTTTTGGTACCAACAAAAGAAGGGTGTTCATTCATTATCATCATTGGGCCGATGTTTGGTTCAGCATTATTGTTCTAGATCATTTTCATCATCCCATTTTTGAGGGAAAACAAAAATCTCCTCTTCCTCAGTAATGCTTCGAGCAAAAGGGAAAATATTTTCTAAAAATTTGACATCTCTAGAGGTCACCATTTTTCTATGTTGGAGATCGTAGACTTTGTATCCTTTGGTTCCGGGTGGATACCCAAGGAAAACCCCCGGTCTCCCCCTTACTTCAAACTTGTCTCCTTTGGTCTCAACGCTCCGATAATAGCTATCAACCGAAAACCTTCATGTGCTCTATTGGGTTTTGAGTTGTGTAAGATTTCATAGGGCGTTTTGTTCTCAATCACTTCAGACGGCAAACGGTTTATAACATGTGCTGCCGTTAAGACACATTCTCCCCAAAATCTTGTGGGTAAATTGGCCTCGAATTTCAAGGCGCGTGCTGTTTCTAGCAGGTGCCGGTGTTTTCGTTCCACTACACCATTCTGTTGGGGTGTATGTGGGCACGAAGTTTCAAGTACAATCCCTCCCTTGCCTAAAAAATCAATCATTTTGTTTGAAACAAATTCCCCACCATTGTAAATCTTATTCTTTTGATATTTTATCAAACTGGACTTTAACCATTTTGTGAAAGTCAACGAGGCAAATGCTAGCTTGATCCTTGTGCTTGAGAAGGAAAACCCACACGGATCGGCTAAAATCATCAACTATTGTTAAAAAATAGTTTGCACGTGTAAGAGAAGGCGTGCGATATTTTCCCCATATGTCACAATGTATTAATTCAAAACAAGCATTTGTCTTAGTGACACTAATTGGAAATGGCAATCTCGTAAACTTAGCTTTAACACAAGAATCACAAAAAAACTTAGAATCCAAAGAAGTGTTTTTAAAAAAATCCAAATGATATAATCTAGAACTCGATGGGTGACCTAATCTTTTGTGCCACATACTTTGTGTAGTCATCATAGCATGCCGATTATTTTCAAACATCCCCATCTTGTACAGACCATCTTTGCAATCACCCGCTCTAATCAATGTCCTCGATACAAAGTCTGCAGATACAAAAATTCAGGAAAAAATATAACAGCACATTGAAGTTCCCTTAGACAATCTTCTAACAGAAAGCAAATTTGCATTTAAATTTTTGGGACTTGACAAGGACATCTTTAATATTGCCCCAATTGGAAGAGCACATTCTCATCCTTCCCTTCTACTGGTACAGCTTCACCATTTGGTATGGTTACTGGTTGCTCGTAACCTCTTTTTCTTTTATTTTTAAGTAAGGAATCATTATGAGTAATATGCTCGGTTGTGCCCGAGTCAAATATCCACTTACCTTCTTTATCTATGTTACCTGCTAGGTTGGCCTTGGGTCCACTTTCTTCTCCATTCGCACCTTCTTTGTTTCGGAAGAATTTCAAGAATTGTTGATATTGAAAGTCGCTTAAACCGGCAATAGGGCTCTTTTCTGCATTTTCAACACAAGCTGCCGACAGCTTGGCCTTGTCTTGCTTGCCTTTTCCCGGCCACCAATCTGGGTAACCTATGAGTTCAAAGCAACCATCCCTGTTGTGCCCATCCTTTCCACAGTTTGTGCAATTTCCTACTGGTTTGCTGCCTGCTCGTTTCATGTCTTTTGTCTTGGGTAATCACGAGGATGGTGATAGTATGAGAAATTTTCAACTGGTCGATCCTCCTTCTTTGGTTTTGTCTGCTGATTTTCCACTATCGCCAGCCATAGGTAGGGTTTGGTTTTGGTCGTAGGATCTTCACGAAGACCGCTCTGGTACCATAACAAAATTGATATAGGTTTTGTTTTTTTGATTGATTATATTTTCTTATGTTTTCAATACAAAAGGGA
Organism: Tanacetum coccineum; assembly: GCA_026074375.1. NCBI lineage: Eukaryota > Viridiplantae > Streptophyta > Magnoliopsida > Asterales > Asteraceae > Tanacetum > Tanacetum coccineum. The sequence continues at coordinate 16,992 of BQNB010051161.1, forward strand.
GCCTCTATATATAAGAAAGAGGGGCTCAATTAATAAGGAAAATGATAAATAGAGGCAATAATCATGGAGCCAAATTAGAGAATAATTATGATTGATTGAATGCATAATTATAGAATAATTATGATTGATTGAATGCATAATTATCCTATATGCTCTTTATAATCTATTAACAATAACAATCTCATTTATTTATTTATAAGAGGATGAAAAAATTTGAAATTTCTAATTCTATGCATTAAAGTAATGAAAAAGAGAATTTAGACCAAAGTAACCCCGAACAACGTGGGAGGAAGAAGTAAAGAACCCAAAACCAGAAAAAAGAAAAGAAAAGAAACAGTCGTTGATTTTATTTTCCCTAAAATTTAGGGATTTTATTTTCCCTAATATTCTCACCTTAAATTGCAACTCGATCTCTGCTGTAACACCTTATTTTTCTCACTTAATTTCATCAATAAGCTGTTAATTTAGTTGGTGAAATTCAAATTGAAGGTCTAATTGTTCAATTGAAGTTATTTGTGTTCGGATCTGATCCGTAATGGTATGTGCTGATTTATTTGAACTAGTTTTGTTCAATGTTGACTATGATCTGTGCTTAATTTGTATAGTTCAGCTGTTTAATAATTTTTTTCACAAGTATTGTTATTATTATAATAAAAATATATTAGTTTTGATAACATGATGGTTTGTTTGGAAACGAGGCTTTGTAACAGATTGTTTGTTTTAAATGGCTCGCGTGTTCGTATATGGATATCAATTGAATTTAGATATGTATGTTGCGAGAATGGATATAGTATAGAAAGATTTTTATTGACACATGGTGATAAATTAACTTCCTTTTTGGTGCATTTTGTGAAGCAACTTCATGTTACTTTTATACTGTTTCTCATTAATTCGATAGCGGTTGTGGGAAGCGGTTTAGGGTGTGTTTGAGCGTTGTGAGCAGCAAGTAGCTTTATCTATTTTTTCGGAATGCTCATTTTCCAACGCTCCATGAAGTAGCATTTAGGAGCGTTGAGTATTTAGGAGCTGATTTACACATTATGATTATACCTACAACTACGTTACCAAACGTTTTTATAGAAAAAAACTGCTACCGCTCACAGCTATTACATATGTTAGTTGTGTGTATACATATGATGGGATGGTATAGCAGTGGAGTTGTCGACTTGTTGGTTGTATAGAGATACATTCAGTCAGTAATATGTTCACTTACATATTTAGTCATTTTGTTTCAAGGATGATTTGTGTTCGATGTTAGTTTCTTAATGCGATATAAATATTTTTGTTAAACTTCTCTTAGTGGATACTGGCACTTGTTAAAGATAAGTTTTTTAAAAATATTTTGGGTGTGTTTGTAGGCGGCAGTCAGTCTAGGGGTCGGGTCGATAGTCTGGGTGGAAGATCCAGACGAGGCTTGGCTAGATGGAGAAGTTATTGAAGTTACTGGCGATAACATCAAGGTTGCTACTACTTCAGGAAAGACGGTGAGTATTGTTTCTTAACCTCTGGCTTCTGATGTTAAATAGTTTAGATGCCGTTTATTTAAGAGGGTAGGGTTTCTTATATGTTTCGTCTTGATTCTATCGCCAGATTGTTGCCAAGTCATCAAATGTATATCCCAAAGATGCCGAAGCACCGCCATGCGGAGTGGATGACATGACAAAGCTTGCTTATTTGCATGAACCAGGGGTTTTAAATAACTTAAGATCTAGATACGACATTAACGAGATATACGTGAGTCAAGCTATTCCCTTTTCTTTGTGAACAAGCATCTCGTATATGTAAATGAAGCTAATGAGTTTAAATGGTCCTACCAGACTTATACAGGGAGTATATTAATTGCCGTAAATCCTTTCACAAGATTGCCACATTTGTACGATAGCCATATGATGGCGCAATACAAAGGGGCACAATTTGGGGAGTTGAGCCCCCACCCTTTCGCAGTTGCCGATGCAGCATACAGGTACTGTGTCTCTAGAGCTAGCAAGTTATGTTTAATCTCATAGAAGTGTTTCGTGAACTTGAACTGTTTAATTTTTTTTCTCTTTCTTTTGACCCAAAACTACCATCACATGCTACCCCATCTACCTGAACAACCCTTTTTTCCACCCTCGTCACATTCATTATTAGTATGTTAGTTAATCATGGAACTACAGTACGTCGTGTGAACCGAAAAATTTCATTATTCTGTTACAGAGTGATGATCAACGAAGGGATAAGTCAGTCAATTTTGGTTAGTGGGGAGAGTGGAGCTGGTAAAACTGAAAGCACAAAACAGCTCATGCGCTATCTTGCTTACATGGGAGGTAGAGCTTCTACGGATGGAAGAAGTGTTGAACAGAAAGTTCTAGAGGTTTTTATTTTTCAAATAACGTTCCAAGACAGTTTCTTTACTAAATGCTGTTTAATGATCTAACTATTCTTATGCTTGCTTCGATGTTGTAGTCCAATCCTGTTTTGGAAGCTTTCGGTAATGCGAAAACTGTCAGAAACAACAACTCAAGGTGGGGATGCATTCGTTTTACTATTACTTGGAAACTTTTGCGTATTTTGTAGATTAATTGTTGATAGATGCATGTTGCTGTTGCTTCAGTCGTTTTGGAAAGTTTGTCGAGATTCAGTTTGATCAAAAGGGACGAATCTCAGGGGCTGCCATCAGAACATATTTGCTGGAAAGATCTCGTGTCTGTCAATTATCAAACCCTGAGAGGAATTATCATTGCTTCTACATGCTTTGTGCTGCACCACCAGAGGTAGCATGTCTTCAACCTATTTGTTTTGTGAACAGAAATGAAAAAACGATGCTTATGGACCTTTAAAGAATCTTTCTATATTTAGTTTTTTTCCGTTAATGCTTCTTAAGCGGACAATTCGACCTGTGCTGTATATATTTGTTCTAAAACCAAAGTTAAAATAAAGTTGGTGATAGTGAGACTTTTGCTTTTCGTTCGATATGACTTGGTTGTTTATTGCTAGTGCTACCGCATAAGTTGATACCGTCGTGTATCATATGTGCTCTTTTCTGGTTCACGAATAAAGTTGAAAAATTCACATGGTTATCTAAACATGAATGTTTATTTGAGTGCTATTTTTTCTGATTTTTTTGTTTAGGTTGCATTCTTGAATCTCCGTCTTTGGCGTCCTTTCCTGAACTATCGTTTGTTTTATGTTTCCAGGAACTAAAAAAATACAAAGTGGGAGATCCGAAGACATTCCATTATCTTAATCAATCAGATTGCTATCAGATAGAAGGGATGGATGAAAGAAAAGAGTACATTGCTACAAGGAATGCAATGGATGTTGTTGGTATCACCTCTGCAGAGCAGGTACATTTAAAGAAGCAATCTATTTAGAAAAAACTAAAAACGAGAAGTGTGAACCGCAGAATCTTAGGTTTTCCGTTGTATTGTTATTTTTTCTACAGGATGCAATTTTTAGAGTTGTAGCTGCTATTCTTCATCTAGGGAATATAAATTTTGCAAAGGGAAAGGAAATGGATTCATCTACGCCTCAAGATGAAAAATCATGGTTCCACTTAAAAACTGCTTCAGAATTGTTCATGTGAGTAATTAAGTTATATACTTCGCCAGTTATTATAAAGTAAACCACATAGGTATTTCCGTATTTGTTCTAATAAGCTAAAGATTTGTTCAGGTGTGATGAGAAATCTTTAGAGGATTCTCTTTGCAAACGTGTAATTGTAACACGTGACGAGACCATCACCAAATGGCTAGATCCCGAAGCTGCTGCTATCAGTAGAGATGCATTAGCAAAAGTTGTTTACTCGAGGTTATTCGACTGGTAAGTTTCATGCCGAAGAAGCTAAATTTTCTGAAGCAAAAAGCAGTATATTAACCATTATGCATTACAGGCTTGTTGATAGGATCAATAGCTCAATTGGTCAAGACCCAGACTCAAAATACATTATTGGGGTGCTGGACATATACGGATTCGAGAGTTTCAAGACAAACAGGTGCATGATCTGTAAGAAACATTGATCACACAATTAAACGAGTCATGTTTATTGGTTGGACCAAGCATCAGTATCACCTCATGTCCAAATGTCTAATGATTGTTACAGGGAATTCAGAGTTTGCGTGTATGTTAACATAATATCTTATGCAATTTTTTTACTCTTATATGCAGTTTTGAGCAATTTTGCATCAATCTGACAAATGAGAAACTCCAACAACATTTCAATCAGGTTGCTTAGGAGTACTTAAATATTTGGCAAAGTCAATTGTAAATATAAACTACGACATACACATGGTTATTTAACAAGCACTTTCTGTCTTTCAGCATGTCTTTAAGATGGAACAAGAAGAATATACAAAAGAAGAAATTAATTGGAGCTACATTGAGTTTATTGACAATCAAGATATCCTTGATCTCATTGAAAAGGTTTGATGTTTATGTGCTGATTATCTACTCTACACAGTGTTACCTCCTGCAGACTATCTTTTTAATTGCTTAGGATAATTAACTACCATATTTAATTCTATCTTGTTGGATATTTTTGATTCATTGCATACTCCTGTGTTGAGATGATCCACAGAACTACTAACCAAAATCTTCTTATAGGAAACACAACAATTTTTGTGTGTATTATCAAAAATAACAATTTTGCATTTGTCATTTTATATACTTTTTATTTGTGTATGTTCGTAATATTTCAGTAACAAATTCATCAAAGAGCAAAAGTTACACCTCCTTTAAAAGCTCTTAGGCAAAAGATATTTCCATTAGCATTAAAGTATAGCTGTTTAAAAGATGTATGCTTCTTGATGATAAAATGCTATTTGGTATTCAAGACTCGAATTATAGTGCTATAATAAAGGTTATGTAAAGCAATGGTTTTTATCATTACAGTTCTGATATATTGTTATTTTATTGCACAGAAACCAGGTGGCATCATAGCTCTTCTAGACGAAGCTTGGTAAGTTAAATTGGGAAAATATTCTTCTCTTGGCTTTGATTTTATCAACATTTATAAAAGTAATCTTATTACAGATCATGTAGTTCTATATACGAAGATAAAATTCTACCATTTTGTAACCAATTTCCTGTGCTGTGCAGTATGTTTCCCAGGTCAACACATGTAACGTTTGCACAAAAGCTCAACCAAACTTTTAAGAATCACAAACGTTTTATCAAGCCAAAATTGTCTCCGACAGACTTCACGATTTGTCATTATGCCGGCGATGTAAGTTCTGCATAATACGTATTTCTTTCTTCTTGAAATTTTGTACTAAATATCTCATAATAATAAGAACTCTCTTTCTGAATTATCTGGTTAATATGTCTGTAGGTTACATATCAAACTGAGTTGTTTCTGGACAAAAACAAGGATTATGTCATTGCAGAACATCAATCACTATTGAGTGCGTCTGAGTGTCCCTTTGTTGCAAGTTTGTTTCCAATGTCATCCGATGATTCGGTCAAATCATCAAAATTCTCTTCAATTGGTACACGATTTAAGGTATGCTCTCTAAAAATCCATCTCCAGTGGTTTCAACAACATGAACATACGTAAGTAACAATTTTTTTTTTCAGCAACAACTGACACAACTGCTTGAAACTCTGAGTTCAACTGAGCCTCATTATATACGTTGTGTAAAGCCTAATAATCTTCTCAAGCCTGCTATTTTTGAAAATCATAACGTCCTGCAACAATTGCGATGCGGGGTAAGGAGATACATGGAAATTTTCTTTCCGTTCCGTGTTCTGAATATAGTTTCTGAACATATGCTGTTGACACATATTATTATGTAATATAATTCAGGGAGTCTTGGAGGCAATCAGGATTAGTTGTGCTGGGTATCCAACCAGAAAACCATTCGATGAGTTTGTGGATCGGTTTGGCATCCTAGCTCCTGAAGTTTTGGACGGCAAGTAAGTTGAATGATCTTGTAACATGTGGATTGATTGGGGTTATGTTAAGTCTAACAGGTCTAATAGGTAAAATAAAAACGAGATTAAGAGGACAAAAAGGTTAACCAGTCCAAATGCTCTCCAGAGTATATACCCTCCTAAATAGAAATAATAGAACTTTTGTAATCTTAATTGACACACTAATAGACATAATAACTAAATTATTTCTTAATAGTTTGGACAAAAAGTGTTACGAGTCAAATCAACAGAACCCATCATATAAACAGCCCAATCTGTTCATATTGTCACTAGTGGATCTTGTTTGATTTTCTGAAAACTTAGTGTATGGTGAGAATATAACTGAACCCAGACCTCTTTGTGACTGACTTATGATAGTAGCGATGAAATTCATGCTTGCAAGAGGCTGCTGGAAAAGGCTGGACTTGAAGGATATCAGGTTAGATAAAATTTTCTACTTGTATATTTCATTTATAATTACCTTTTATCGTAGCAGGAATAATTCGTTTGTATGATTTAAGGGCTTCTTCAGCCATATCTATCTCTTATTTTCAGTAGAGGAAAAATAGCATATTCCAAATTTTCTTCCTCTAAATTTTGCTCATCGCCCGAACGTACGCTGTAAAAACTTCAACTTTAGTACCAGATGCTGTAAAAACTTCAACTTTATTACCTATACTAGAGATAGTAAATTTATGGATATTTGTTACACTAAAAAATGTTATTGCAAGAAAGATTTATAATGTACAACAAATTGACCAACCTGTATTTTGGTAAATTATAATCTTGCTTTTAAGTGTTCACGTAGTGCATTATGAAGCAGAATAAAGCTTCTTTTTGTTTGGTTTTCACATGTAATATTTGATAATGAGCATATATCATGTTTTAGATTACATTTCAAGGTCTCAACGAGAGATAGTTCTCAGTGTTCTACTCATATGCCTATTTGACAATTTATTAAACCATTGATAATGATTTGCCGTGGGCAATGCAGATCGGTAAAACAAAGGTGTTCTTAAGGGCTGGTCAAATGGCTGAGCTCGATGCTCGCCGAACGGAGGTGTTGGGTAGATCAGCTAGCATCATTCAAAGAAAAGTCCGTTCATTTATTGCTCGCAAAAGTTATATATTGTTGCGTCGGTCTGTCTTGCAAATTCAATCTATTTGCCGAGGTACATTTTCTTTTTAAAACGTGTTAAATTCATTAGTTTAGACAGTTTTTAAAGCATCTAACTTTGATCACTTATATTTTCATTTTGACCAGGTCAACTTACTCGCCAAGTTTATGAAAGCATGAGGAGAGAAGCTTCTAGTATAAAGATTCAGAGGAATTTGCGGATGCATATTGCCAGGAAAGCTTACAAAGAGCTTCACTACTCCGCTATTTCTATCCAGACAGGTTTACGGGGAATGTCTGCACGTAATGAGCTTCGATTCAGAAGGCAGACAAAAGCAGCAATTCTTATTCAGGTCTTTGTTCAATCAGTTATTTAGTTTAACTGATACCGAAATGTTGGTAAAATATGCTCATTTGACTCAATTTAATTGTTAACTACAGAGCCATTGTCGCAAGTTTTTGGCCCAGTTGCACTATAAGAAGGCAAAGAAGGCTGCAGTTACTATACAATGTGCATGGAGGGGAAAAGTTGCTCGTAAAGAACTTAAAAAGCTTAAGATGGTAAATTATTTCAGTTGTTGCTGGAGTCTTTTTTTTCTCGTCCAGGAAATGTAGTAGTTTTTGTTACTTACTGATGGTCTACGAATTATAGGCTGCTAGGGAAACTGGAGCTTTGCAAGCTGCTAAAAATAAACTAGAGAAGCAAGTTGAAGAACTGACATGGAGATTGCAGCTTGAGAAGCGTATGAGGGTAAGTGTACACATTAAGCTTTCATTTCTTGAAGTTGGGTCTCTATGAATAAATGTCTAATGACACTATTTTCTTACAGGCCGACTTGGAAGAAGCCAAAACACAAGAAAATACAAAACTACAAACTGCGTTGCAAGATATGCAACTTCAATTCAAAGAGACTAAAGATTTGCTCCTGAAGGAACGTGAAACGGTCAAGAAGGTAGTTGAAAGTGTCCCAGTCATCCAGGAAGTCGCAGTTGTTGACCATGAGTTAACAAATAAGCTTTCTTCTGAAAATGAAAAACTCAAGGTAAGGCTGCTCAACTTTCGTGGTTCTTTATTATGTGCTTTGTGGCTAATTTCTGTACTTGGAACACTTTCTTCGTTATTGTATAATATCAGGCTCTCGTTAGCTCCCTAGAGAAGAAAATCGATGATACAGAGAAAAAGTACGAAGAAACAAATAAACTCAGTGAGGAGAGGTTGAAACAAGCATTGGATGCAGAGACAAAAATTATTCAGCTAAAAACTGCTATGCAGAGGTTTGTGCCTGATAGTTTTTTAGTAGTTACTAGTGTAATGCTGTAATTAGTTGTAGATCTGACAAATGACGTACTAAATCTGTTTCCTCATCCAGTCTCCAAGAAAAAGTTTCTGACATGGCATCCGAGAATCAACTTCTTAGACAAAAAGCATTGTCTACAACTGCTGCACGTATGACTGAATATCCCCAAACTCCTGACTCTAAGGTGAGCTGTTTATATTTCTCATTGTCTTTCTTTTTTTACTTAAATGCTAACTGTTCGCTAATTTTATTGGCAGATCATGGCAAATGGTCACTTCGGGAATGAGGTATGTAAATCAGTGTTATAATTGATGTGATGTATTATATTCATGTTAAAATATGTGGAGCTTGGATTTTTTACTTACCATGTTCGAGGACATGTTTTTACAGGAGCCACAAACACCTGCTCGGAATTTGGCAAGTGAATTTGACAGCAAAGCTAAAAGACCACCAATTGATCGTCAGCATGTATGAAAAACATTAACATTATATCTATCCTTTTATTTTTGCTCTAGAATTTGGTCTCTAGTGTTATTGTGGTATTATATTCATTTAAATGTTGTTGCAGGAGAATGTTGATGCTCTTATTGAATGTGTTATGAAAGACATTGGATTCAGTCAAGGGAAACCTATTGCGGCTTTTACTATTTACAAATGCCTTCTCCATTGGAAATCTTTTGAAGCTGAACGGACAAGTGTTTTTGATAGACTTATTCAGATGATTGGTTCAGCGATTGAGGTACTCTTTTAGAACTAGTTTAAATTACTAATAAAGTAATAAGTAATAACAACCAAAAGTTATGTACACCGCATCTGTGGCAGTGATAAACACTTTCTGATACACCTTCAGAAATATAGATGAATATCTCTACATTTCTTCTTTTCGTTAACGTCCAGTAGTTGAATGTCCAAAACTGTGAATTGATGATAACTCAGTATACTGGAATATGTGAAGTATAATGAAGATTCGCCTTATTGCAGGATCAAGATAATAACGAACACATGGCATATTGGTTATCAAATGCATCTACTTTGTTGTTCTTACTCCAAAGGAGTATTAAATCTGATGGTCCAAGCTCTGTTCGGAAAGCTCCAACTCCAACTTCATTGTTTGGGAGAATGACAATGGTATGGATACTTAATCTTATATTGCGTTTTATCGGTAGGTGGCAAAATCAGTATATTATTGTACCACAGTAGTGAGGGATTAATCGGAAGCACTTTTTGTCCAAAAATATAAATTAATATTTAAACATTTAGGGTTTTAATATGATCAGAATAATTCCATATATTTTAGCGATAATAAAGTTTTTTAATAAAATGATTTAGGAGGTTTTATGCATGATGCGGTGTTAGTGGTGACCTTTTTACCGGTTTGACCTATTTCCTTATAAGGCAATTTCATATACTTTACCTTTCTGACCAGTCATAGATAAAATATGCCCAAACAGACTCGGAAACCTGTAAAGGGGTCAAGATTACCACTTATAATTGAATGCTGCTTAATGCTTATTCGCTCAATGATTTTGTTTGCTACTATGTAACAGGGGTTTCGTTCTTCCCCATCTACTGTCAACCTTGCTGCAGCTTCAGCTGCACTTGATGTAGTACGACAGGTTGAAGCCAAATATCCAGCCTTGCTTTTCAAGCAGCAATTAACAGCATACGTGGAGAAAATGTATGGTATTATCCGTGACAACTTGAAGAAAGAGTTGGGGTCATTTATCACCTTATGCATTCAGGTAGGCAAGCTTTAATTTATCCTCCCATTTGACTAGGGGCAGAAATTCAAACTGGTTAAAATTCAGATCGGCCTGTTATTCATTTTTTTTATTTTACTGATTTTACCATCAGCAGTAAAATATAACATATAACAAATATATTCGTAGCTAATTCAGATCGGCCTGTTAGTATGTTGCCTACACACCAAAGTCACCATTTCACATTGAAACAAGGATATGAAATTATACACTATACTCTTCTACTTTTCCTGTAAAGTTTAACGGCTAATATCCCGCATTTTAGGTTAGGCTTGATGTTCCGTTCTATGTAAGAATACCTATAAGATTGAAAGTAGAGACCTAAGGTGTATGCTTTAAAATTAATAATTGGAGAAAAAGGATTTAAAAGATATATTTTCGTTTGACATGTTCCCTTTCCACTTTTTATATGACATATTCAACCCCTTTGACTTGTTTGACACGTTCCGTTTTTAGTTATTTTTATTTTATTTACATGTTTGATTCATTGGAGATATAACATAACCTGTTACAACCTATTTCTTAGTAGATGGGTTCAATGTGACTCCTCTACTTATAACCATACATTCAAAATGCTAGTCTTACAAGTCTTCAAATCTTAACATAAATATACGTTGCAATTGTCAAATCATCAGGCACCACGAGCATCGAAAGGAGTGTTACGATCCGGACGGTCCTTCGGAAAAGATACACAATCCAATCACTGGCAAGGCATTATTGATTGCCTGAACACACTCCTCAGTACATTGAAACAAAATTTTGTATGTATCTTATTCGTTGCCACTTAATTGTTATATAGATGTTAGAATACTTATGGCAGTTGCATTTTAGGTGCCTCCTATAATTGTCCAGAAGATATTTACTCAAATTTTCTCATATATTAATGTACAGCTATTCAACAGGTAAGTTTATCCACTTTAGTTTTTCATTAGCTGTTATATTTTTTGAAAAAACTGCTTAAGTTCATTAACTGCGTATTTTCACTATGCAGTCTTCTTTTGCGCCGTGAGTGTTGTACTTTTAGCAATGGGGAATACGTTAAAGCTGGGTTAGCAGAGTTGGAGCTATGGTGTGCTCAAGCAAAAGAAGAGGTAATGCGTTACTAACATTCCAAATGCTATTGTGTGTGTATAGCAGTTAAATTATTCCGCGAAAGGATATAAAAAACATAGAAAGTGATGCATTGTGTCTTTCAGGGTTGTGTTGATCCTAAATTGTACTAATTACCTACCATAACAAATATTCTTTAGCTGAGGAAGCTACAGGAGTAAATGACACCTAAAATTGTTACAATAATCATGATCAACTTGATCCCTCGGGACAAGACACCTGGTACAAGTAACTTTTACAGAAAAAACTTCATAATGCAAAATTTTGCTTTAATCACAATTCACAAACCAACCAAGAATCTCTCATAGCAAGTAGAAAAAACCCCCACAAAATTGTTATCAAAGCTTTCATGTCTTTTCTCATCTGTATAATGAAGTGATAGAGGTGGTCTAACAAGCGTGTAAAATCGTTTTTTGGTACTTTGACTGTGCTCATGAAAAGTCTTCTTCAATTGCAGTACGCGGGTTCTGCTTGGGATGAACTTAAGCACATTAGACAAGCTGTTGGGTTCTTGGTATGTACTTATTACAATTCATATAACTTTTATTATTTGAATATATGTTTTCTTTATTTCAAGGTTATGATTTGTTCTACGTGTTTTGTTACCCTCAGGTTATACATCAAAAGTATAGAATATCATACGATGAAATCATCCATGATCTATGCCCCGTACGTCCCTCTCTCTCTCTCTCTCACGCACACACACACATATGCCAGGAGACTTGCAATATGCGTGCATGTTTTCTTTCTGGACTGACTTGTGCAATGTTTATTCGCAGATTCTAAGCGTTCAGCAGTTGTACAGAATATGCACGCTTTATTGGGATGACAACTATAACACCCGAAGTGTATCTCCTGATGTAAGTTTTTAGTGTCAAACATCTTTTTAAGAGAGTTATGATGGATCATGCTTTTCTAAACTTAAATAACCTGTTTAACCAGGTTATTTCAAGCATGAGGATATTAATGACAGAGGACTCAAACAATGCTGCCAGCAATTCCTTCTTACTGGATGACAACTCCAGGTAAGTCAGGCTCATGTTAATGAAGTTAGATTGTCGCTACACACATACTCAACACATTAACCATCCATGTTTCTATATGCAGCATACCTTTCTCTGTTGACGATCTCTCCAGTTCCCTGCAAGTAAAAGATTTCACAGACGTGAAAGCTGCAGTAGAACTTGTCGAGAATCCAGCCTTCCAATTTTTACACGAGTAAAGGCCTTGGAACTACTAAACATATTCTTATGTTTGCAAATAGTTTGATTGTTGTATAAAGCTCCATTCTTTATTTTATTTTCTTTATATTTATTCACGGTTAATCCCCTTTACGAACTGTAAAATTGTTACCTTTTTCACCATGTCTGTTAGAAGTCTTGATAGGAGCACACCGATAGTGAAGTGCCATATTTTTGGGTTCTTTATTCCTTTGAAATTATCTGCTACTGTGAGCAGCATTCTTTATAGGAGTTAGGATTATTATTTTGCTCTTGTCAAATGTTTGGGTTGTTTTATGTTCCAACCATTTTGAGTTCTTGTAATGAAACATGATATTGTTACACAAGTTATATGAAAGTATTGTAATTCGAATTTTCATATTCTTGCAATATTGTTAAGCATAGGGGTGTTTGATCGGTTCGGTTAGTTCGGTTAAATTTTTTTTCTTGGGTCAACCTAAAAACCAAATCGAACTAGAATTCAACCGAACCAAAAACTGAAATTGAATTTGGTTTGGTTCTCCGGTTGATCCAAATAACCTAAATTTCACTATTTATTTAAAAAAATTTAATAATTACATAGATGCTTAGGATTTTTTTTTTCATGCATAAAAGTTGTTTTTTTTATATTAGGATAAATTTTTTATGGTATTTATATATATAAAAATATTTAAAAAATATATATTTATATGAATTTGATTTTCGGTTAAAATTGTCAAACTCATATTCAACTAAACCTATATCCAACCCGAGAACCGAATTAGTAGTTCGGTTCGGTTCAGTTGTTTTTGGTTCAGTTTCGGTTTTCGGTTTATTCGGTTTTTCTGCTAACCCATAGTTAAGCAAAATACAAAGCGGTTGTACGGATGGTCTTTAATTATATGGGTGTGGAATTTTTATGTGTAAAATAGGTGTGGATCTAGCATTTGTGGTGTACGTGATATGAGATAGTTCGTTTGACTAACAAAAAGAAGCGTCTCAATTTTAGTTATGGCTAGAGCATATTCCGTAACTCCAAAAAAGGAAAAAACAGTGCCGTTGACTCGCTTTGGTAGAATGATTTTTATATGAAAAAAATGAGCTACATGTACATGTTTATTTCACTATCTATACTACACATAAAAAGGTAAAAGTTTATTAATGTTATTAGAATAAAATATTATTACTTATATAAAGAAATTCACTCTATTATATGTTTAAATACATGATTATAATTTTAAGTTTTTAACAATTAAAATTTTCACTATCACTTAGTCCACGCTACATACATAAAAAAGTTGCCCTCACATATTACGAAACTATAAATCGTCGTCGCTATACACGTGTAATCGTCTATATTAGAAAATGTATAAGACATCCCTCGACCTTTGTAGAATCAAAATACACTAACGGTGTGTCTGTTTCATTAAAATGTTTTGAGTCTAAGTCTGAGTATCACATCTTACTGTTAAGAGGTGATTATAAATTCTGAATCTGAACAAAATAATGTTGTTTTTTTACAACTGTCTGCAAAATTTTAAATGTCTAGTTTTTAAGTATATATTAACCCATGGCAATATGATGAATTAGTAGCTTGAATGTATATTTGAAGATGAGTATTTTGGTATAAATGTCAATCTTGAAAATCACAAAATATCGGTGTACTCTTTGTCGATGAACGTTTTACGATCATCACTTCAATTCCTCGGTTTTACGAAAAATAGCTCGGTTTCTAATCAAATTAAGTTCAATGACACAAATTTAATACCAAAATTTTCAGCCCAACAAAAAAAAAACCAAAGTCCAACCCAAAGTTAACCTCATATCACTTCAGTAGACTTGGCCCAACTAATCTTAACCTAAACTGAATATAATTAATACCCTAATCTAAAACACTTACTACCCTAATACCACTCACTCATAAACACCCGCAACCATACACTTTTCTTCTCACAATACGCAACTACGTTTCTCTCAACAAAAAACACAACCACTTTCTTATTGTTTGGTGGGTTTCGGTTAAAGTAAAGACCATAAGATGAATTAGTTCTTCTTAAAACCGAATAACACAACTACCTTCGAATCTTGAAGTGAGTTTGTTGTGATATTTAAAACATGTAAGTGTTGGAGATTGTTTGAGGGTGTGAATTTAAGGTGTTAATAAAGTTAAGAGTCAATCAGAGATTAACGCCACATCTTACCCACTAAGATGTGTAACCTCTTACCGTGTCTGACTCGCAATAAAAGAAAGAAACAAACAAACATGCGTCTAACCACGTCTGACTCGGTAAGATGTCAGAGAGGCGGTTCATATGTTTTTTTTGTGAAAACAAACACACCCTAAATGAAAGATGTAACGTTTATAATGCGACGATTAATTACACTATTGTAAGAGGATTTCAATCTCTAATATTTAAATTACTCGGGATTTAAAATTTCACTAAATTTGAAATTTCATGATCTTGAAATTCATGAACCAAACGCCACTTAAAAGAGTTCTTTCACATAGTCATGAGGGATTCGGGTATGGTTCTGCTAGACCTAAGAAAGAATGGATTAGGAACTTATACTATCAGCTCGTAGTCGATCCATAGGGTTGGGTGCCTTTAATTTTCGCTCGGTTAAATGTGTATAATGTGCGGTCCAAAAGTGCAAACGAGTTTAAGTTAATGCAGTCTTCTTTTGTGAATAACTCTTGTTTCATGCATTCAGTTTAAAACGTACCCAGGCGTCGGTGCTCTCACGAATAAACGTTTTTAAAACAAGGCTTAGAAGGTGACTGCCAACCTGATAATCCTTTTTTCTAACACCGATATCACACTAGGTGACGTTAAGTAGAAACTAAGGCAGCGTTTAGTTGTAAAATGTTTTTCTTGTTTTTCAGTTTTCAGATTCTTTGAGAAGGGAATGAGTTTTCTTCTCTCGAGATGAGTTAACAATTAAAAAAACCCGTTTAGATAGAGTTATATTTTTCCTTTTAAAAAAGATTATCTCGGATTCCGACAGTGGGCACGACGACGAGGATAAATGTGGAGATGTTACCAATGGTGATTAGGGTTAGAATGAGATACTTGAATGGTAGATGTGAGATCTTTTTTTCTTTGTTAGAGGGAAAAAAAGTGGAGAATGGTAGATTGAGGTTTTCATTTTTCTAGTTAAAATTTAAAAAGTGAGAATTTCACTTTTTTTGAAAATTGTTGCAAAAAGGTGTGACTAAACGAGTTTTCATTTTTTTGATAAATTTCTTGAAAAAATAAGATGTTTTTCACCAACTAAACACATATAAATCGACCAATATGATATGATCTATCCCAAAAACAAAAAGGCGAGTATGAGAAAACAGAAAAATGATAACATGCTAAGTTGTAGCACATCATGTTGCTCAGTTATGAAACGATAAATTAAACATATTCTCCAAGTAATAGTCTAACATTTTTAGTTCTAGGTTTTTGCTGCTGGATTAAGGTTGCGTGGTTTTGTTTCAGTTTCCTTTTAGTGCTTTATAATTTCTAGCGTCTCAGAGCACAGGGTATGGTGCGTTTTCGTTGGCGTTTTGACGAAAACGCAACACGAAAACGTCACAACCACAACAGAAGTGGCGTTTTCGTGTCTCGCGCCTACATCCCCAGCCCAAATGGTTCCCAAAAACGCCACACGACGGCGTGAGACACTGTACCGTGTCTCGCGTTTTCATGTCGCGTTTTCCTTCTTTTTTGCGATTGGTCTATGTATTTGTGTTTGTGTTTTGATGTTTTTGTTTCTTTCTTGTTGCAGGTTTCAAGAGGAAGAAGAAGACATATGGTTTTGGCTTTTGAGAAAGAAGATGAGATAGAAACCCTACAACAGTATTTCATATATTTGTTACTATTAGTTAAACCCATCTTGAGGCCCATTGATATAATTATGTAAAATAAATGAAATTAAGATAACTTAATGAAATTATTTAATTTTATGTAATTTTTTTTAATAAATGAAATTTGAATTTTTATTTTATAAATTGTTTTTTTATAAAAATGAATAAAGAAAAAAAAGTTTGGTCCCCATAACATCAAAAGTTGTGGTGTTGAATAGGGATGATGTTTTTAGTGTTATTAGGTGTTTTGGTGTTATTGGAAAAAAGTGGTAATGTGGCACCACTTTTTCCCACAGCTTAACACCATACCTAGTGCTCTTACTAACTTGTTTATTGAATTATAACCATGGTTTTAAAAGGCATGTCATGGCGCCGCTAAAGCCTCGCAAAGGCGCGAGGCGTGACCTTCACGCTACGCAATAGACCAAGGCGTAAGCTTAAAGCGTGACGTGACATGAGAAGTGAAAAAACGTGATAAAGCGCGATAAGACATGATGCATGGAGGATTTTTTGAATTCAATTTCGATAAAATCGTTTTTTATATAGAAATGAAAAAATTTACATACAAAGATATTTTTTTGACTTTATTTCTTATGTATGACATTTTTTGTAAACTCAATATATTTGAAATATGATATACATATATAAATTTATAAATATTTTCATATTTTGTGCCGCTTTAAGTCACGCCTTAAAAAACGCCATAACTCGCCATGACTCTTAAGGCGTGAGGCTTGACCATGCCGCTACGTCACGCCTCACACTATTTATAACCTTGATTATAACCGCCCAAGAAGGAAAAAAATGTTCTAGCTTTTCGGTTAAAGAAACAATGATTTTGATAAAATCATTTTGTATTCTAGAAAATGAAAAAATTTAACATACAACAAATTTTTTTTGACTTTATTTTCTTAATGGAGACATTGTTTTGTAAACTCAATAGATTTGAAATAATATACTAATAAAATTATATAAATATTTTCATAGATTGTTGCCGCTAAGTCACACATTAAAAAAAAACAGCGCCATAATTAAACTACTCTCTAAACTTAACTCCTCTCTCAAACCGCCAGACTCCCCTCAAGAGCGTGCGCTTTTGACCATTTTGCCGCGATGTTCTAGCCGCTAAATATGACGCTAGATTAATCTTAAACGTTCAACACGCCTCACACGATTTAATAATAACCCTGAATATAACCCCAACCC
Source organism: Tanacetum coccineum (assembly GCA_026074375.1). Lineage (NCBI taxonomy): Eukaryota > Viridiplantae > Streptophyta > Magnoliopsida > Asterales > Asteraceae > Tanacetum > Tanacetum coccineum. Next base: position 34,424 of record BQNB010051161.1, read on the forward strand.
AACCGTATTTATAACCTTGATTATAACCGCCCAAGAAGGAAAAAAATGTTCTAGCTTTTCGGTTAAAGAAACAATGATATAATATTCACTCATAACAAATTATATAATTTATAATTTAACAACAATGAGCCAACCTGTCTAGCAGAGTTGGTCAGGGGGCTCTTTTCCATATGAGAGGTCTCAAGTTCGAATCTCCCCATGGTGGTTTCTTCCTGTAAACGAATGGGAGTGGGCTCCTACTAACTATACTAACTATATCTGTACTGACCCAGCCGTTATAATTTTTTTTAACAACAACGAGGCTTGTAACTTAATCATTATACCATTCATTATGCTAAACTTTTTAAAAAACTCTATAAAATGACACATCAATTATTTTTACAACTTTATAAAATGTTTTATAACACATGCATCAAATGTATTGAATTTATAAAGAAGTTCAAGAACTAAGACCTCTTCATGACATATAAATATGAAATAAATGTTCGCTATGGTTAAAATAGAACATAAACATTTTTTATCTTATTTTAAACATTTTCATAAACCTACTATATATAGTTGATATACTTAGACATGTATAAGTATTACGACTATTCGCGATCGCTAAACTTAGCGAGAGTATCACAAGAACCCTAAACAGGTTCTAAACTTCAGCATTTGCATAGCTCTAGTTGTTGACAAGGCTGATCATGGTCCAAAAATCGGACCGAACCGACCAAGACCGGACCGGATCGAAAACCGAGTTTGTCCAAAACACCTGACCGAGGATCGGACCAAAATAGTCGGTCCATGTACGGGTTGTTCCGGTCCGGTTCGGTCTTCGCTTCAGTCTAACAAAGCATAATTGTCGTTTTTTTGTAAAATACTCCTCTCGCGCAAACTAGGTATCATTAAGAATACAATTAACATACAAAAACGTATATCTTTGTGAGAGATTAACATACAAATAAGAAAATATGTTCCATGAATATACTAGGGTCGTCAAATCCTCGATGGGCCTCTTATGGTTAGTGAAATTATCGAATGGTACATGAAGCGTAAAAAACAGCTTATGATCTTCAAAGTCGATTTTAAAAAAGCTTTCGATTCGGTTAGTTGGAATTATCTTGATTTCATTCTATCTCATATGGGTTTTGGCGACATATGACGTTCATGGGTTCGAGCTTGTTTAAAATCATCTCGCACATCCATTTTAGTTAATGGTAGTCCTACTCCGGAATTCTCATTGGAACGCGGTTTTCGTCAAGGAGATCCACTTTCTCCATTCCTTTTCATTCTTATAATGGAAGGTCTTTAATTCATTCTAGAAAAGGAAAGGCATTCTAAGCGAATCAAAGGAGCCACAGTTGGGAATCCGAGCATTAATTTGTCTCACTTCTTCTTCGCAGATGATGTTATGATTGTTTCTGATTGGGATACTCATGATTTTCAACAAATAACGAGCTCCCTTAATTCCTTTTATCGTGCATCAGGTCTTAAGATTAATATCTCCAAATCTAATCTATATGGTATAGGGGTTTCCGAGGAAGATCTCCAATCTTTGGCTCGCGTTACAGGTTGTCAAGCTAGTTTTTTTCCTATTACCTATCTCGGCCTTTCAATCGGTAAGAGTATGCATTACCTATCTAGTTGGAACATTTTGATTGATAAATTCAAATCAAATTTAAATGGAAAGCTTCTTTATTATCTATCGGAGGACGATACACATTGATTAAATTTGTCCTTAGAAGCTTAGGTATTTATTACCTATCCATTTTTAAAGCCCCTGAATCCATTATCAACACTCTTGAAAAAGCTCGTGCTAAATTATTTTAGGGTGGCTCAGATGGTAACAACAAAATGGCTTGGGTTAGATGGGAAAATGTTCTTGCATCTCATGATCAAGGAGGTTTGGGTATTGGTAGTCTAAAGGCGTTCAACCTTGCTTTACTACAAAAATGGAGATGAAGGCTCATCACCAGACCAGACCTTTTATGGGTTAAACTTATCAAAGCTATCCATGATCCTGAAGCGAGGTTCGACGGTAAAGGTTGTGCTACTTCGGAAATTTGGTCTTCTATCGTAGGTACTACTAATTACCTACATTTTCACAGTATTCTTTCTAAAGACTCTTTGAAATGCCACCTTGGTAATGGAACATCTATTCGATTTTGGAAAGATCTTTGGCTTGGAGATGAACCATTATGTTCTAGATATAACCGCCTGTTTCGTCTAGACACTAATGAGGATTGTTTGCTTAGTGAGCGTTACAACGAAGGAAGCTGGAATTGGCAATGGCTTAGGCCCATTGCTTCTGGTCGTACTGAATCAATGCTCTATTCTCTTCTTATCGATCTAGCTGGAGTTACTCTTTCTTCTTCTCCAGATTTGTGGAAATGACACATTGGGAACGATGGATCTTTTTCAGTAGCTTCTACTCGGACTCACATAGACCACCTTATGCTCCCATCGTTGGCTTCTTCAACAACATGGATCCCTTGTCTCCTAAGAAAGGTAAACATTTTTCTATGGAGATTCAATTTAGATCGACTCCCTCACCACCTCAATCTTTCAAAGCATGCATTGAAATCGATTCTATTCTTTGTCCGATTTGTAACAACTATGTGGAGTCTGCTGAGCACGTATTTTTCTCTTGCGAAGTGAGTGTTCAGATTTGGTGCATGGTTCGCACTTGGTGTAACATCACGGACAGTCATACGCCCTCTTACACCGATTGGCTTACATGGCTAGATAATGTCACGGGTTCTCAAGTAAAAAAGAAACGTCTCTTTTGTCATCATTGTTTCTATGTTCTGGACCGTATGGAAGTTTCGAAACGACATCACTTTTAACTCTCACCACTTGAGGAAAAGTGATATTTATGATCTTGTTCGTTTATATTCTTTCAATTGGTTAAAATTTAGAGGTAGATTAGTTTCTAATTGGAACGAATGGCTTTGTAACCCTTTGTAATTTGCTAGCACCTTGCTAGTTTTAATAAATTCTTCTGCCGTTAAAAAAAAACACTTGAAAAAACAAGAATTAGGAGTTCATGCGTTAAGGCTTTATAAGTTCAAAATGCATTGCTGGATGAACTTCGATTTCTTGTCATTACATGTATAAAAAAGACAAATTGTACGTAGGATTATAGAAAAAGAGTATGCTATTAGAAAAATCTGTATTAATGATCAATCGTTTTCGAGATGATTTTTGTCGTCATGAGAGTTGGTGGTAACAACCCATATATCTTTTGACATATTTTCACAACCCATATATCTTTGAAGACAATATTTTTTGCCCTTAGCTTGTTTATATAGATGCTATGTCAAAATTGTCTATATTTTAGTATTTTATGAGATGTAAAGCTTATTTTACATGATTGTGACCTAAAAAACTTTAGCCACCGAAGTACTTATGATGTTCATATATAGCTAACGTTGCATGCATGAATCTACTTAATTCAAACTTATATACACTACATTATATTGGTTTTAAAATTGATTAATGATTAATTATAAGAACATGAAAACCATTTTAGCATTAATATTCTAATAGTGGTCAACATCTCGTTTGATTTGTTTGTTAAGTAGTAATAATTCAAACCAAAGAATCTATATATAATATTATGTATTTGGTCAAACCATAAAATGGTTTCACAAAATATAAAACTAAGTTGGCATAGATTATTAATTATTGTGATGATGAGTAAGTAAAAGTCATTAAGAAATAGGGGTGAGCAACGGTCCAAAACCGGACCGGACCGGACCGGACCGAGACCGAAACCCTCTAAAAATCCGGACCGTAGACCGGACCGAAATGGTACGGTCCGGTCCGGGTCGGTCCGGTCCGGTCCTATAAGGCTTAATCTCGAGTTTTTGGTCGGACCGGACCGAAGACCGAATTGGTCCAAAACCCCGGACCGTAGACCGGACCGCGGTCCGGTCGGTCCGGCCCGGTCGGTCCGGTTTTCCGGTCCGGTCCGGTCCACCGGTCTATTTGGTAAAAGTCATTAAGAAATATAAGTAGGTTAATAATTTAATTATGATAAATATTAAGGTGCACATGTTAGTTAGGTGATGCAATGTAGGACTTGGGATACGATACTCAACCAACACTTGCAGGGTATTAAAGGTCTAATAGCTTTGAAAATCAAAGTCAAATGTGCGTGAGACTAGAAGCCAAATGTCGGCAATGCGTTTTAATCAGCTAATTAACTCCATGTGTTCATAGCGAATTCGATCTCCAAAAGAAACGACATTTCCTCACATGATCCTTTTACTAAGTAGTGTATAAAACTTAGATATATCGAAACACACTAGGAGGGTTTTAAATACGTAGTCAGAGGCGGAGCCAGGATTTTTGGTTAAGAAAGACCGGCCTTGATTAAGGCTAAATGTTATAGCGATGAGTGGGGCTGAAGGTAAAAAACTAACAGAAAAGTGGTTTGTAATATACACCCACTAGTGATCACTCTACTAGCTCCGCCCATGCGTGTAACCATCACCCTTTGTTATATGTTTGTATATAACATGGTTATTTGATTTTTTGTTTACATACCACACCTCTACAAAACCTATATCTATATAATGTAAATTAAGATCCCAACAACTTGATTCAAATTACTTTAATTAGAAATTCGTATGCACATCTAGTGAAAAGTTTATAACATGATTTTACTATCACTTGATTGCTTATTCTTATACAAGGATAGATGATATAGTTACATTCATTTTTGTTGATAGCATTTCACATCGAATTTGAAAAGTTTAATTCATCTTCAAAGACCATTCAACGATTCCACTTTTCTTACTAAAGTTTCATGTGGTCTCATGTGTTTTCTTTACCTATCGTATTTGTGGTCAAACATTGTTTACATGATATAAACTCTTAAAGAATCTCAACTATGTCATGTTCTTATTATTCTTGCATCTCTCTCTATATACGCATATTGACATATTAAATTCGCACTAGCATTATTTTGACAGTTAATATAGTTGATTAGGTAGTTGTTTGATTACTTGATTAATAGTTTTCAAAATTTTTAGAATAATATCTATTTGTTAACTATTAATAGATATTTTGATAATTCAATGCATAACTTGCTACTATAATTCTGTGCACAATTAAATGGATCTTCAAGATTCTTTTCTCCAGTAAAGCTAAATTATAACCAACCTCATATTATTAAAAACAGATAAAGCAATAACCATAATAACTACATAGTTTATACTAGCAACACCACATTAATATGTGCTTTGACTAGATTTAATACCTCCAATGAAATCATTTTTAACTTCACCATCACATGCGTTAATCTTTTGCAATTCGAATAATTATTTATCTCTTAACTAAGACTAAAGATTTTGAGTTAGCACTATTTTGAATCCTGTTTTATGACTTTTATCCTTGGAATTCTTCAAATTTATACATAAATACAAATCGACATCATTTACTTTTTCTCTTTTTGCACTATGAGAAACGGTAAGAAGTTTAATAGTCTATTAAATTAATTACTCAATTTTTTCTCTTCTAAAATACATTAAGAAAATGTTTGTTTCTTCATATAATTGTAAAAACCATAGTTAAGTAAGTAAATTTTTAACCAACCGGGTAGCTCAGTTGGCCACCAAGGGTGTCATTGGGGAGGTTGTTACCACATGCGAGTGGTCTCAGGTTCGAGTATCTCCGTTGGGGTTTTCCTTCAAGGTGGGAATCTGTGGGGTTCTGCCCCATAGATGCGTCGATTCGAGGCTGACAGGGACTACCTTCTGGGTATGTACTGTGGAATCGAATCACTAATTATTATTCGAGGCTGACAGGGACTACCTTCTGGTAAGTACTGTGAAATCGAATAACTAACTTAGTAACTGTACTAACTCGCCGTTCAAAAAAAGAAGTAAGTAAATTTTTGTGAATAATACGAGTACTACGTAAATCACTAAATAATACTAAAGATTCATACAAAGTAGAGTGTTGCTCAGCCGTTAATTGATTGTTAGGCCACCTTTTGGTATTGGGGAAGTGATTTAAAGCTTTAAAAAAGAAAAGAAAAAAGGATTGCCGCTTGCAGGGCGGAGCCAGAAATACATGCTCGATGGGACACATTTTGATACTGTAATTTTTAAGAACTGCGTTACAAATTAGTTTTTAGGAGGACAAATTACAGAAAAAGCTGAATATTTTAAAAAATGTACACTATAATTTTTTCGCTAAAGAAGAACTTGCCATCTGAGCCCCATCCTATCTCCACCCATAGCCGCTTGGTTAACAAACCGAATACATTTATCAAAAAATTAAACCGAACCGAAAACCGAGTTTGAGGAAAAACATGAACTGAAACCGAACCGAAGTTTACCGAGAAACACTGAAAACGAAACCGAATCGACAAAAACAAACCGAATACATAGTTTAGGCGCAATTTTCTTGGTTTTAACCCGAACCGAACCGAAACCAAAAACCATAAATATACAAAAACGAAAACCGAACCGAAAATGGTCGGTTCGGTTTTGATCAGTTTGACTCGGCTCGGTTTATCGGTTCGGTTCGGTTTTCGATTGGTTTTGCTCAGCCCTTGTACACACCTATTTTCTTCTCACCTATACTACATATAAATCAAAAATAATTTTTGTACACTTATTAAAACACCTTTCGGGAGGTCTTAGTTGATCAAAATAAACTAGATGGATCATTGTGTAGTTTTAGTGAGAGAAAGTAAAGAGATGGGATGAACACAAAAAGAT
>BQNB010051162.1:9651-41142 GCA_026074375.1 Tanacetum coccineum
ATTGAAGTGTTTTTGTTCATTCATATTTACTGTTTCATTGATATATCTTCTAGATATTAAAGAGTAGATTCCGCATACTCTTTGATATACACACAAAGTTTCTACTATTGTTATTTTGGATTTATCCAAGGTAACATACTCTTTACAAGGTAAAGAATCGATCTAGGATTGACAAAGTATACATCGATTTCGATGTGGAAACCTAAAACACATGATAGGTTCTTTGATCGTTTAAGCTCGAGGTTGTTTAGACCCAATCTAGGATAATATAGTAACAATGATATAAATTGCACAGCGGAAATAATAAACACAAATCAAAGTTACTTCAAGGTTTTTCTTTATTAATCAACACATCAAAATCGATTAGTATCACCATCATAGCAGCAACAAAACAGAAAAGAAAGTGAACCCTTTTGGTAATTAAAAAGGATGAAGATATAGCAATTGATGCTATACCACTTGCTACCAAATTACCAGTGATTATTGATTATAAACTTCATAAAGAGGGGATGTTAGTACACTATGAGTTGATAAGAGCAGATGGAAGTTCTAAAAGATACTCTTTAATGATAAGGATGCTATAAGGAATAGATAGAGAAGACTTGGAAGCTCTTTGGAGGATAGTGAAGGCAAAGTATGGTGATACAAGGCCTGAAGATGAATTTGAAAGAGTATTGTATGGAGATTTGAGAGTTATGTTTGAACCAGACATAAAAAGTGATGTATGGAGAATGTTGCAAGGATACAGGGTGACTACTTGGAAGTTGATTGATTCATCTGGAGTTCACTTTGTAAGATTTGATAATCTTCATATTTTTATGTTGGTTGAAAGAAGATACCCTCACACCATTTACCATCAACCAATATGCTCAACAAGAAAACTCAAAACTGATTCATCAAAATAAGATGTGTTATCAACTGCTGAAGCTTATGGTAAAGCAGCAAAAAGGAAAATGAAAGGTTTGAATGCATCTTCCTGAAGTGTGATGAAGACTTTTAAAGAAGAAACTTGAAGATTCAGAAGATGAACATCAAGTTTAGGGGAGGATTGTTGGGTCTTAAAAGACTTCATGGATTCTTAAAAGGTTAATGCTGCTCAGGTTTACATAATGAAAATTATGCTAAGTGGTTAGTACTGGTAGTATAATGTTACCACTGCTAGTTACTACTGTTAGTATAATTTAGTACTGATAGCATAAAGTTACTGCTGTTAGTTGAAGTTAAGACTGCTCAATGTTGAAGACTAAAATATAAGCTAAGTAGTTAGTGCTGCTAGTAGTAAAAGTTAAGACTGCTAGTACAAGTTACTACTGTTAGTGTATATTAGTACTGCTAGTACTAATGTTACTTATGCTTATGTTTATTAGTGATGATGTAGAAGATTTAACTGTTTTGAAGACTTTCTACTGTCTAGTGGATAAAGTGAATTTAATAGAGATTAAAGATTGTTTGGAGAACTCAAGAATATCGTGTGAAGATAGTTGTTGAGTATTTATGTAATTTAATAAATATTGTATTTGTTAGAAGATTATGTTTATGTTTAGAAAAGATTGAGATATCTTAGGAATATATTGTAAGCCGACTAGGACTCCTTAGTCTATAAAAGGAGGCTCTAGGGCATTAGTTGAGATATCACAAAACACGCAGACGTATCATTATCAGTTTTCATAGTTGTCAAAGTCGATTAAGAAAAGCTTCAAGGTTTGTAACCCCAGTACTAAGTTAAGAGTACTTGTATTATTGATCTAATAATATTAGAGCGTTTGGCTATATCTTTGTTGTTCAAAGATTACTGTTTCATTGAACTCCTTCAATCGTTGTAAGCTCAGATTGTTTAGATCTATATCTAGGATAATAACATTGAACATAACATGCAACGGAATAAGAACATCAAATAATATTATACAGGTTCTTACTATTAATCAGCTTGCCCAATATTATTTCATCAAGATAATACAGTTACCTACTGTAACAGGGATTAAGAGATCCTTGGGGCTACACTATTTAACTATTAGCTAAATAACTATTATCTAACTAACTAATGTCTACACACATACACACACGTTTACTAGACTCTCATTGGGAGAGTTCTATGTTTTCTGGATGCTTAAACCTACACACCTAATACCCTTTATATAGAGGGATAGTAAGGCTTATAAAGGAAGCTAATTAATTATATTAGGAAGCTAATTAAAACTAATTAAAACCTTCCTTTATCTTTGATATTCTTTGACTTTTCAATGCTTATCTTCATGGAAATCTTCTAGCTTTTAATTCTTCCATATGTAGAATACCAAAGTGTCATATTAATCCCTTGTTGTTTCATTCGTCTTCATTTAAGCATATGTAGTTTTGTAATCATCAAATCAATAAACCCAACAATCTTTCCCTATTTGATATTACAAAACTATCTCTATGAATGAAACAATCTTCAATGCTTCCCCTTGACTTAAGATCTTCTTGAACATGTTACCACACATAATATGCTGCAAATCAATAAACCTGTAATCTTCATCCCCTTTTTGTAATTATCGAATAGGGGTCTTCTATAGATATACAACTTGGATCATAACAACTACAAATCATATACCATACTACCAATTCAGCCTTCCAATACTCAAATTACCCTCCATGACGCATAATAACAATAATGAATTCAAGCATTAGAAACTTAAACTAGCAGTAGTAATAAACACTAGCAGTAGCAATGAAACCTTTCACTTCAAGTGGTGCAGAACAAATCCTGATGGTTAAGCATTTTGTCAATTAAGCTTCCCCTGAAACCTATATGTTAACCATCTCTTGAATCTTCAAATTCTGTAGGCTTTTTGTAATGATTTACTGATGTTGAAACTAGTTTTAACGAACTTGATGTAGAAGTAGAATAACCCAAACTTGTGCCTTATATCTTGTACTATCCACGTGACTCCAAACTTATAAATAAATCTATGAAATATAAGTAGACGGCAACCTCTTGACAAAAATCCTCATCTATATGAGACACATGATCAAAGTGATAGCAAATATGAGCTTTGAGCACCATACAGAATATCAATCACCTTTGATAGATTTTGACAAGGGGGTATTCATCACATTCGTTTTTTAAGCACGAACAAGTTACCACCAAATGTTGTAAGCCATTTGAGATATGATAAGAACACAAACCTAAATAATTCCACTTCACCTTCAAATAGGTGATAAATAATCATCTTCGTAACCAATTAATCTAATGAATCAAAAAAATACGAGCCTTTTTAAACCTTTAAGAACATTTAAAACATCCAAGAACCAAACAGTAGAATAAAAAACAAATAACCTTCAAAAACTGTTAGTTCTGTCCGAGATCCTTCTGTATGTGTTGTCTGATATCGGATTAAACTGGCTGTATTAACATTCTTCTTTGTCCGATATCTGACATAACTAGCAGTACTATGCAGCAATATTAACATAAAGCTAGCAGTACTAAATATTGCTCGAACAGTATTAACAATTTAGTGTTCGAAACCCTTTATCAATAGCAATCGCATTCCATGTCAAAAAAAACAAACAGTCCAATCCTTGTGTGTAACAGGTCCATATGTTTTGACAAAACCCGGTCTAATAATAACACCAATTAGGAATATATAGTACAAGTTCCATACCACCCTAACCTGATAACAGTCGCCTCCTTTTCACTTTTGATAAAAGCACATGGATAATCCAAAACCAAATTCAATCCGACCCTATATATCTTGCAGATAAAATCTCAGCCACTATGAAATCTTATGCCTTATTGTTTATACAATCTGAACAACAAAATAACTTTACCATTTTGTTCTTCGTTATCTCTTTGTGAGCAGTCAACAAACAAAACCCATCAAACGAAACCTTTATTTATCAGTTAAGGCTTCAAGATCTGACAATGAGGTCTAAGGTAGGTTTTAATTTCGTTTAAGGTATTCAATTCGAATCAAAGATGAACACATCATACTTGTTACTGTTCATACCTTATATATTCGAACATTGAAGGAAGGTTTTACCTTTTGCAAAGATCAGTGATGAAATCTCTTGAAATAATTTGTTGTAAAAACAAATTCATTTATCGGTCACTAGAGAATTTGAGATCTTTTGGTTTTGTTTTTCTTGGTTGGTTTCGAGTTGTATTTAATGGCTGTGGTATTACGGTTATGGATTGTGAGGAGGAAAGGATAGTGGATGGATTTGTTGTAATTAGTTGTGTCATTTTGGTCGTTGTTCAGTAGGTATACACAACTCAGTTAAAACCGAGTCCAAATAGTACTATCTATTAAAGCTTGGCAGTATTAACACATTAAACATAGCAGTATTAACTCATAAGATTACTACTGTTTACATACACTGGCAGCACTAATATATCATGGCAGCATTAAAATACCAGCGATTCACTTATACTCTCAAAAGCTTAACAACAACAGTAAATATAAAACAATGATCGTATACCTTCACTGGCAGTTTTTACAGATTCCATTCCCACGACCTGATGTGTCAAGCAATTGCCAATAGACCTAGTGTCTTATGAAAATAGAATCGTCAAAAACCAATCGACAACAGCAACTATATATGAATAACACCAACATTAACTTTTTTTGCGAAACCTTGTAGAACCTAGATATCACGAGCCACGAGGCTCTAGTACCAATTGTGGAGTCTAAAGAACTCTTTCAATCGTTGTAAGCTCAGATTGTTTAGATCTATATCTAGGATAATAACATTGAACATAGCATGCAGTGGAATAAGAACATCAATGATATTAAACATGGTTTTACTATTAAACAACAAGCCCCAATATTATTTGATCAAGATAATACAGTTAACTACTGTAATAGGGATCAAGAGATCCTTAAGGCTACACTATTTAACTATTAGCTAAATAACTATTATCTAACTAACTACTGTGTACACACACATACACACATTTACTAGACTCTCATTGGGAGAGTTCTATGTTTTCTGGATGCTTAAACCTACACACCTAATACCCTTTATATAGAGGGATAGTAAGGCTTACAAAGGAAGCTAATTAATTGTATTAGGAAGCTAATTAAAACTAATTAAAACCTTCCTTTATCTTTGATATTCTTTGACTTTTCAATGCTTATCTTCATGGAAATCTTCTAGCTTTTAATTCTTCCATATGTAGAATACCAAAGTGTCATATTAATCCCTTGTTGTTTCATTCGTCTTCATTTAAGCATATGTAGTTTTGTAATCATCAAATCAATAAACCCAACAATTATGCTAAGTGGTTAGTACTAGTAGTATAATGTTACCACTGCTAGTTACTACTGTTAGTATAATTTAGTACTGTTTGCATGCCTCCAGTATAACTCGCCTTATTGCGCGGACTCGTTGCACTCCGCATTGCTCATGCTGTTGGCCCTAGAACCTCGTTAAATATACACATTCTGTAGTTAGTGCTGCTAGTAGTAAAAGTTAAGACTGCTAGTACAAGTTACTACTATTAGTGTATATTAGTACTGCTAGTACTAATGTTACTACTGCTTATGTTTATTAGTGTTGTTGGTGGAAAGATTACAACTGTTTGAAGACTTTCTACTGTCAAGATGATAAAGACGAATTAAAGAGATAAAGATTGTTTGGAGAACAAGAATGCGTGTGAAGATAAGTGTTGAGATATTTTTATGTACAGGATATACCATTATGTATTTATTTAGGACGAGTACGTTAGGTTAAGAAAGATTGAGAATTTTAGGAATATTTGTAAGCCGACTTTAGGTATCATTGTCTATAAAAGGAGGCTACTAGGGCATTAGTTGAGTTATCACAAAACACGCAGAAGTATACATTATCAATTTTATAGTTGTCAAGTCGATTAAGAAAGCTTTAAAGTTGTACCCATACTAACGGTAATAAAGTGTACTTCGTATTATTGATCTAATAATATTGGAGCGTTTGGTTATATCTTTGTTTGTTCAAGATTACTGTTTCATTGATTTTACTTCTAGAGTATTAAGGTGTAGATTTCGACAATTCACATTAATATACACACTAATGTTTCTACAACAAGTTATTTTTAAATTTATCAATAGGTAATTTACCTTAGACACTAAGGAATTGATCTAGGTTGGGGTGCTAAAAGTGTATCAGAGTTGTGGGCTCTCGATCTAGGATCTAACAAGGTTCTTGAAGAAGATCTAAACCCTAATTTTTATGGTGGTTCGTTCTTGATGAAAGGATTTAGGATTTAGACGTGTTGCTGATTCTAATGTTCTTTTTTTTTTTATTTTTTTTTTTTTTTTTTTTTTTTTTCATGTAATCCCCCCCCCCCACTATTTTTACCCAATATAGCAGCGGAAGATAATATTTGGGGTATTACTTCAGTGGATACATTAATAATAATCATTAGAAAACAATTTTAAAAGAGAAGTGTGAAAAATTTAGTTATCAAAATTATATTCAGAATGTTTACAAAATTAGGGTCCAAAATTCTATAAACATCATGTTTGAATGATAACAGTTCAGCCACACCTTCGAGTCCATGACCACTCCGTACCGGCACAGCTTTGCACAATTACCTGAGATAAACTTGATATAAAAAGGTCAACAAAACAAGGTTGAGTGAAATTCACAGGTTTGAAATGTAATAGTTAAATACAAGTTATCTAATTGTAATTGTTGTATTTGCAGGATAATTGTTATAATAGAACATTATTGTCATCTGTGTACAGTCTTCTCACCCTAAACTATGTATCACATAAGAGATAAAGAGATATTAAAGAGATATTGGGAGATACTACCCAAAGAGACATTGGGAGATATTACCCAAAGAGATATTGGGAGATATTACCCAAAGAGATATTGAGAGATATTACCCAAAGAGATACTAAAGAGATATTGAGAGATACTACCCAAATAGATATTTCCATGTACCTAGGCAATAAATATATTGGATAGCTTATAGTTTAGAATCACACTTGCTTTCATGATTTTATAGTTGGTCTACGGGTTTTTAAGATATGTTGTGATTATGAATTCATTAAGTCTTTGAAATTAATCACATGGTTATAAGGATAAATAAGTAAGTAAAAGAGTTTGTAACAAGCATGTATCCCCTCGCGGGTTTATAAAACAGGTTTTAAATCAAAAAAAAAAAATAAAAGTAAAGAGAGGTTATGAACTTCAAACCTGATATGTAGATGTAATAATTATGCCAAAATGAAAGCTGTCGACCTTATCACAATCTTAACCAGGGGGAAGGATTGTTATAGAAAAATGATAATTAAATTGCACGTCACGCACCTGAGTAAATATGTTGAGTCTTAGGAAGAATTGTACTTTAGAACTTTATTTTTAGAGTTATGAGTTTGACGTGAAAGACGTTTTGAATTATTGTATCCACCGTTCGGGCCATATAATTCAGAAGTCATTCGGTAAAAAAAAAACGTTTGAGGAGCTAGGGGCACTTTATATCGTAACCCAACAAACTCAGCTGAAGTATTACCAAGATGAAACCTTTAATATGAAGCTCACTAGTATTGTGGTACAATTTAGCATTGGCTTGAGGTCGGTTTTAAGCGTTTTATTCTCAATATCTATTGAAAGGTAAAGCACGTCAGCGTTAATTTAAGTTATGTTGGATTCATGTTTTGAATGTGTTTTACTACTTTTTCAAAATGTTACATTTTAGACCCTAGGGTTTGGAAAATTGCAAGTAGACCCCTAGGGTTTGCATTTTTACGACTTTGGTCCTTCAACTTTGAAAGATATACCAAGTAAACCTTGGACTTTGAAAAGTGCATAATGGCCCCTGGAGTTTACTTTGTAAAATGACACTTTTAGTCCTTTTAGTTATAAGTTCTGAAACGTTACGATATTACCCCTTGCATGGATTATAATTACAAAACATGGCCAAATTGCCATGCAAAGCTTAGTTAACTTTTAAGAGACATTTATTATTTATTATTAAACTAAATATGAAAGTTTTAAACATCACAAGTTTAATTTAATGTTTCTTAAGTAAATGTTAAAACGGGTCAAATTAGGGCTTTAAAATGAAAACGCGCGGGTAAGATTATTCCTTCATGACTTATCAAAGCACTTATATAACATTATATAAGCTTATTAGGATAGATTATAACAATAGTTTACAAGTTTAGCTCATAGTTTAAGTAAAAACATGAAATTAGGGTTTCGGGTGTACGGTTTTAGATCAAAAAGGCATAACACTTAGGTTTTTGAGTTCAAAGCTTTATATTATGATTTTAGCAAGATCATATGAACATTATGACGTTATGAAAGCAGAACATAAGCTTAGAGAACCTGGTTTGAGCTTATAGCTTGAAAACGGGTCAGAATCGGGACTTTCGGCTTCGTACGCCTAGAATAACGACTCCCGGGCTTTGTTTCTTGGTTTCTTTTGCTTCCTTTTTGTACTGAGAACTTCATTATGATCACCTTAGAATCCTATTAGAGAAAAGAGTATTACTTCTATGTAAGGGTTATAGAGGAGGAAGTGGGGGATGAAGAAAAATGAAGAGTTTAGGTTCCTATTTATAGTAGTTTGAAGGTATAAGGAGCAAGAAACACTTAGGATCCTTTGAGAGACATGTGTACAAGCTAGATACTGAGGTGGGAGCTCTATGGAGTGAGTTGTGAGGTCTAGAAAGCTAGAGAGGTGATGTGGAGGGTGTTTGTGGTGGTTTTTGAATTCGGCAAGACTTAAGGACCAAGGGTGATCATGTGGCTTTAATTTTAACCAAGGAAAGGTATAAGGAGGTGGGTAAGCTGCTTAAGGGCTTCTAGAAGAGTTCTTGGGTGGTCATTTGTACATGGTAGCAATTTAGAGGGGTTAAAATGGTCATAGAAGCAAACCGGGTCTATTTTGGGTTTGACGGGTTCTTCAAAGGTTTTAACAAGGTACATTGTGTTATAAATGATTAAGGAATGATTAAATAGGTTGTTAAGGTCTGGGATTAAAGTAATTAGCAAAGATTAGCAATTCGTTTGGGTTAAAATGGATTAGAATTGAAGAAATGGGAGTACGGGTTCAACTAGGGCTCGTTTAGGGTTTTCTTGACTTTCTTGGCTTATATTTTGCATACTCTTGATTAGGAATGATGGAATACAAATCCTAGGGCTTATATAAAGTATTATCAATGAAGTTTGGTCGTTGGGCATAATTAGGGTTTTCTGGATTCGTTAAGGTTTTCTAGGCTTTGATTTCTTGCACATTGCCAAGTTAATGATAGATAATGATTTGTAAACTCATTTTATGAGTTTATAATGGCCCTTGGTTGGTTATTTGGGATTAGAATGGTTTAAAACGAGTAAACGGGTTAAATGAACCAATTAGGTACATTTAGGGTTTCTAGGATATGTTTTACGTACAAGTGAAGTAAAATGATGAAGTAATGATGAAATAATGATTGAATAGGATTGATATGATTGTAAAATAAGTTTTTACAACTTATTTGGGTTTATAATGGATAAAAGCCAAGAAACAGGTCATGGTTTAGAAACTAGCTCGGTTTTAGGGTTTAGGGTTTTGAATTAGGGTTTTGAGTGCAAAAAGATGTATGAAAGCTTATTAGGGTTCATATATTGTAAAATGATTATATTAGCTTGCTTAAGTGGTAGTGAAGAGATGAGAATGAAAATGGATGTATAACGGCTATTTTAGAGATCATGCTAAATGACTTGTACATTGAGCTTTTAGAGATTTGTACTTTGACTTGAAGAGATTTTATATTTTAAATGAGATTTCATATTACTTGTACATATGCTTTGGTAGCTTGTGCATTCACTTAAGGAGTTAACCCTTCTATGAGATTAGGGTTTAGGGCATCCGATAATGGTTTAAAGCCCGTTTTGTTATGATGTTGCAAATGGTATCTTTTAGGAATATTGTACCTTGTAATAAGGATATTATGATATAGACTTGATATTTTATGATGTGTGCTTTGACATATATGATGATTAGATTGCCATATGTAGGTTTGTACGAGTCCGTTAACTTGAGTTAGGCAGGTTATTTTGCATATTGAGATATTGGCAAAGTAATATAATGTATAAAGCCAAAAAATTTCCGGAAAAAGGTAAGTTGTATATAACTGATAGATTGTACACTCATCATAACTTAATAGTTGGATTTTTAATTTATGAAATTGTGGGTTGTTATAGTCTCCACTCCTTACTGAAATTCTCGTCCCGAGATTTCAATTTAAGTTGAATTAATGGAATTTAAGTTAGATTAAGCTATCAAGGTTACAAGTTCACGTGTGTGATGCATTTATATTATGTTGTACACCCATAATTTTAATTACCTCCTTCAAACGTTACTTATTGTCAAGATCATACTCTGGTGTCATTCAAAAGAATTTTTTAGATTTCTGGTAGATCAGGGTAGATGGTATAACCACTGCGTACTCGGATCGTAAGGAATCGTTATTCTTTAACCTTTTATAAAATGTCACATAAATAAGATACTATCCACTAGGCTTTTCAAAATTTCATTACCTTAGTGGTATTGAAATCATTTGATATTGCATAGATTCTTGTGTGTTTCCTTGTTATTACGTTACAGAATATAGAAATTTTTTAGATATCAGAGAATCATGGAATGAGTGATGTCAAGGAATGATTATGAATTTGAGAGTGTTTCTAATCATGTGTAGTTTTAGATTTATGAATGAACAGATATAGAAGGTAATAATGAAAATGAAGGTAATAATAATAATGATTAAGGGATTGTTTATACAAATGGATTGAAAGAAACTTGTTTGTACGTATGTTATATACTTAAGTCTACTTATTTATAATTAGTCACTTACAAAAAGAAGCGTCCAACTCCTTGTAACTGAGAATTTATAAATTCATAGTTCAGGGATTTATAATTTCCTTATTCAAATGAAGAAGTGACCTAATTCATTTCAATAAGATGATCATAAATCGTCTTACCTAAGCATAAAAACACAATATGGTAATGTGTAGAAAATGAATTGTTAGATAATATTCAGATGTTGATTGTATTGACGCCCATATAATCGAGGATGAAAATTTATGTTGCAAAGGTATGAGGAGAGTATTTAGAGTTTGAACATAATAGAAATAGTAGAATTTGACAAACGATGTCGAGTTTTGATATCATCAGATAACAAGATGTAACGGAATCATCACTTTATTATTTCATGGATAACTTTACATACGAACTTTACATATGAAAAAGAGTTGATACTTATGCTAAGTATCTTGTAGTAGGTATAAAGATGTAAATGTCGACGAGGGATTGATGATTGGGGTTTTTGATTGAGAATGTTTCTTGAATGAAGGGTGGGGTTTGAAATATTCCTTCTAAGAGTTGTTTTCAGCGGTTGATCTTTGGGCTCTGCAGTTTCGGTCTGATGGCCCACGTTGTTGCAAGTTCGACATTGCAGTGCAATATCCTGTGTGATAGGGTTGGCAGTTTGTACACAAAGGAAGGTTTTCATGGTATCTTTTGGGAGGATAAGTTTAACAGGTTCTTGTCTTCTTATTCTGATGGTGGTGGTATCATCATTATAGGTGTGATTGTTGTGGTTATTTAGGTAGTTGTAGTTTTGCGATTGTTGAAGTGGTTTCATTGTCTGTTGTGGTTTTGGGGTTGTATATTGTTGTTGTCGATGGTGTTTCTCTTTATCTTCTATTCGTTTATGATCATTGGTTTCTTGCTCAGAATCGCGGTTTTATTATTGATCATTTACCTCTGGGATATGTTGATGGCTTTCTCTAAGTTTAGGTTTCGAGGCAGTAAACATTTCCTTCATGCTTCGAGGTTAGACCTCAGATAAAAGATTCCAAAGGTTTCTCATTGTTTTGGCCACCATGTTTGACTCAAGGTGGTTAATTCTTGGAATCTTATAAATAGGTTTAAGTTCATTTCTCCTTTACACTCAGATTGTAATGTCTCTTCCATTTTTCTGATCATTTAGTCTGGGGGACTATATTTATTCGTAGAAGCCTTTTTAACTCAGTCCGGCGGTTCGTTAGCTTGCTCTATTCCCATAGGATTGGGCTTTGCCATTCCACCAGGATAAGGCATCGTCAGTTAAAGTACCAGTAGCAAATGTTACTTTATTTTCCTCAGCACATCTGCTTCGAGAGAATACTGATTCGTGTGTTCAAACCAGCGTCTAAGGCTACTGCTCCTTCCGTACCATTAAAGCAGAAAGGTTGACAGCTGATAAACTCTTTGTAGTTTCCCGTTTTTACTGCAGGAGTTCCAGTAAGATTACTAGCACTTGCCAGCAGTCTGTGCTTCTAGGGTTGCAGTAAAATCAGCAGTCAGTTGCCGGATGGCCATCCAAAGTTATGGCATGGTGTTTCGATGTTGACGCCCCCTCTTCTTGAGGCATCCTTTCAACATAAGATTATCACGTAATAAGAATGACATCATAAGTTTTTTTTTAAGGTAAAGATGATTGTGATGATAAGCACTTAGTGGGTTATGGTAGATTCTTGAAGACGGAGTTAAATGATACAAATGATAGAGATGATGTTTTGGAATCAAATAAGTATAAACGGGATTTCCTTATCAAATAATTGCCCTTTTTTTTACTGTACATAGTCAAGATTTGACAAGCGTTTTTATTTATACCACACATCCCATGGCTAGGATAAAGCTATAACTATTCAAAGAATTTGTTGATTCTGATCCGGTAGATGACATCCTAAAGATCTTCCCGATCCGTTTGGTGTCGAGCTTGGATTTTCTCAATGATTTGTTCAATATCAGAAATTCTGTAGTGAGCAAAGGCAATCTTATCCTTTTGCCTTAACCGCTTCTTTTGAAGTTTGATAATATGAGTATGGATTTTCTTGAGTTCGGTCTTTAGTTCGTATGATCATTCTATCAATACGTCCTTCCTCCATTTTCTCGATGTGGTGAAAAGAGAGTTCTTCTAAGTAATTCAAAATATCTTTAATTTGTTCCTCATGATGCTTCAAATACATCTTAATTGAACATTTTCCTATTTCAAATATCCGAGGAGGGGTAGGTGTATAAACTGAGGAAGATGGTGATACTAAATTATAAATTTGATTCCGAGATGAATTAAATAACGTAGTTGAGGAAGAAGATGGAGAATGGATTTGCTTCTTTGGTGGTAGTAGTTCTTCAGGAACAAAGAGATATCAAGATCAAATAGTAATGATGGTGGTAATATCGGAGATGGAGTCAAAATAGCTGGTGAAGCAATAGGATCTGGTGATAAAATAGGTGATTCCTTAGCATAAAATGCTTGTACGTCCTTAAAACAAGGATTATTGTAGAAAGATAAGAATACTGGTGGGATCATATTATCTGTAGAGTTTTCCAAAGAGTTAAAAGAACTGCTTCTTGATGAAGCTGGGAAATAATCCGGTGAAACCGAAGTATAGTTAAGAATATTCATAGAGGAAAAAGCATCCTCAATATCGGAAGTAGAGCGGTTGGGAGAAGACATCGTTCTGTTAACAACCCAGTCGTAAATAACATAAGTTATTTATGTAATAGTATAATAGATATGTATATTTACATACTTGTTCCGGAATGTAGTGGCACGGAGGACTTTGATGGCTGAAAAATGAAATGTGGTTATAGTTAAGGTTTTGACCTTGTTCTCTATAACCATGGCGCTGATACCAATCTGTAACACCCCCATTTTTACAATATAGCAGCGGAAGCTAATCTGGGGTATTACTTCATGGATACAACAATCATAATCATAGAAAACAACTTTAAAAGAGACGTTGTTGGAAAAATTTAGTTATCATTCATTATAATCAGAGTTTTTACAAAATGCAGGTCCCAAAATCTAAAACATCAAGTTTGAATGATAACAGTTCAGCCATCTTAGAGTCCATGCCACTCCGTGCCGCAACTTGCTTAATTACCTGAGATAAACATGCTAAAAAGTCAACACAAAGGTTGAGTGAAATTCATAGGTTTGAAATGTAATAGGTGAATACAAGTATTCATAATGGAAATATTGGCATTGCAGGGATAATTATCATGGAGATCAGTATTATTATGGAGAACAGTATTATCATAGGAAAACAGTTGAATATTATCATATGGTTGGATGCAAGTCACTATATGGTAATTTTGCAACGAATACAATTATTATTAGAAATCAGGGTAACATTATTATTGCACCTAAGCTCATGAACATCAATAATTTAACAGAGGAAATCACCGGTAGTGAATTTTGGTTAGGGACAGATGTCCTCCGTGGAAGATAGTTACCAAGGTTACTATTTGGACCTAATATAGTGCGTTTGGCTCCCCGCACGAGGTATCCAAACGGAGCCGTTCCCCCATAGATCTATTCACAATATTCGCGTTCACTCGCAATGCAAGTAATTAATGTTCATGATATGGAAATAATGGCACTGGAGCTACTTAGGCAATAATATATCTGGATAGAATTACAGTGGAAAAACAATTTCATTCATGGTTTATAGCAGGTATTACAGGTTTATAAAGTATTGAAATGTGAGGTTATGAACTCATTAAGTCTTTGAAAAGTAATCACATTGTTATAAGATAAATGAGTATGTAAAAGAGTTTGTAACAAGCATGTATCCCCTCGGGGTTATTAAACATGTAAAATAAGTAAAAAGCGCAACGGTTATGAATCTCACCTGTAGGTTGATGTAATAAATTTTCTGAAATGAAAGCTGACGACCTTATCCAATCTTAACCGGGATGTTTGATATAGTAAAATGATAGTTAATTAGCCACGTCACACAACCTGGAGTAGAATATGTCAAAGTCTTAGAAGATTGTACTTTAGAACTTTGGTTTAAGAGTTATGAGTTGATTGAAAGAGTTGGAATTATTGTATCACTGTTGGGCCACATATTCAGAAGTTCAATCAGTAAACGTTTAAGGAGTTAGGGTACTTTAATATCATAAACCCAAACTCAGTCAAAAAACGTAATACCAAGATGAAATCATTAATATGGAAGCTCCCTAGTATTGTGATTCGATATAATCGGTTTAGAGGTTTTAATCAAAATTAGAAATATTAAGCACGAGAAGCGTTAATTAAAGATTATGTCAAATAATTTTTTTGAGCATGATTTTATTACTTTTTCAAAATGTTACATTTTAGCTCCTAGGGTTGGAAAATTGCAAGTAGACCCCTAGGTTTGCATTTTTACGACTTGGTCCTTCAACTTAAGTAAAGATATACCAGTAAACCTTGACTTTGAAAAGTGAATATAATAGACCCTTATAGGTTATAACTTTGATTAAATTGAACATATTCAGCCCATTTAGTTATAGTTTTCAGAAAGTTACGATATAATTCCTTGCATGGATTATATTACAAACCATGTCAAATTGCCATGCAAGGCTTTATTTTAACATATATTAGACATTTTATAGTTATAATAAACTAAAATATGAAGATTTAACGTAACGCAAGTTTAAAATAACGATTCGTTAAGCTAGTAAGTAAAACGGGTCAAATTAGGGTTTCAAAACGTAAACGCGTGGGTTTTAAGTTCAAATTCCTTCATTAATCAATAAAGTGGTTATATTAGCATTAGTTAAGCATGTTAAGATAGATTATAACAATATTTAATCATTATAACATTTAGTTTTAAGAAAAACGCAAAATTAGGGTTTCGGGTGTACGGTTTTGGATCAAAATGGAAAATGAGCATGAATTAAGTTATGAAACTTTAACAAGAGTATATTTAGGATCATATGAACATTATAAGAGTGTAGGAGCAGAAGTAGAACATTCAAAACCTGGGTTTGAGCTTCAAGGAGCAAAAATGGTGGAAACGGGTCAGAATCGGGACTTTCGACTTCGTACGGCTAGAGTAACGACTCCCGGGCTTCGTTTCTTGGTTTCTTTTGCTTCCTTTCTGTACTTGAGCCTTATTAAGATCACTTAGGATCTATTAGAGCAAAGGATTGCTTCTATAATGGGTATGAGATAAGAGAGTGGGGGATGAAGAAAAATGAATGGTTTAGGTTGCTATTTATAGGTAAAGGACCCTTAAGCTTCAAGGAAAGCTTTCAATCTGAGATGGGACACATAAGAGGTCTATAGGGTGATGAGGAGAGGCTATTAGGTGTGTTGGTTAAGCTAGAAACTAGCTTGGATGAGGTGTTTACCCCATGTGATGCCGCGGCTTATACTAGAAGAAACAAGAAGATACAAGTGACCATGTGCTCATAATTTTGACCAAGGATTGGTCTAAGTAGGTGCATAAGCTGCTTGAAGGTTTCTAGAAGAGTTCTTGGGTGGTCATTTGCACATGGTAGCAATTTAGAGGGGTTAAAATGGTCATAGAAGCAAACCGGGTCTATTTTGGGTTCGACGGTTTCTTCAAAGGTTTTAACAAGGTACATTGTGTTATAAATGATTAAGGAATGATGAAATAGGTTGTTAAGGTCTGGGATTAAAGTAATTAGCAAAGATTAGCAATTCGTTTGGGTTAAAACGGATTAGAATTGAAGAAATGGGAGTATGGGTTCAACTAGGGCTCGTTTAGGGTTTTCTTGACTTTCTTGGCTTATATTTTGTATACATTTGATTAGGAATGATGGAATACAAATCCTAGGGCTTATATAAAGTATTATCAATGAAGTTTGGTCGTTGGTTTAAGTTATAATGGGTTGAAATTGAGAAAACGGGTCAAAGTTACAATTAGGGCATAATTTCTTACACATTGCCAAGTTAATGATAGATAATGATTTTTAAACTCATTTTATGAGTTTATAATGGCCCTTGGTTGGTTATTTGGGATTATAATGGTTTAAAACAAGTAAACGGGTTAAATGAACCAATTAGGTACATTTAGGGTTTCTAGGATATGTTTTACGTACAAGTGAAGTAAAATGATGAAGTAATGATGAAATAATGATTGAATAGGATTGATATGATTGTAAAATAAGTTATTACAACTTATTTGAGTGTTGGTTTGGGTTTACAATGGATAAAAGCCAAGAAACAGGTCATGGTTTAGAAACTAGCTCGGTTTTAGGGTTTAGGGTTTTGAATTAGGGTTTTGAGTGTAAATATGTGTGTGAAGGCTTAGGGTTTACACATTGTAGAATGAGTATAGTAGCTTGTACATAAGTGGTGGTGAAGAAATTGGAATGAAAACGGAGGTAAAACGGCTATTTTAGATGTCATGCTTAATGACTTGTACATTGAGATTTTAGAGACTTGTACTTTGACTTGAAGAGATTTTATATTTCAAATGAGATGTTATATAGCTTGTACATATGCTTTAGTGGCTTGTGCATTCACTTTAGATATTAGTCATTCATGGAATTAGGGTTTAGAGGCATACGATAACGGTTTAAAGCCCGTTTAGACATAACGTTGTGAATGGTACATTATAGGAATAATGTACTTTGTAATAAGGATATGATGATATTGACTTGACATATTGTGATGAAGACTGGATTGCCATAGATAGGTTGCATGAGCTCGTATAGGATTGCCATATGTAGGTTGTCCGAGTCCGTTAACTTGAGTTATGCAGGTTATATTGCATATTGAGTTATTGGCAAAGTAATATAATGTAATAAAGCGAAAAATTTCCCTGAAAAATGTGAGTTCATATATAACTGATAGATTGTACATCATCTAACTTAATAGATGGATATTTACATTTATGAAAATTGTGGGTTGTTATAGATGGGATTACTTAGGTTTGAACTTGAAAAGGTTAGACAAGAAAAGGAGGGGTTTGAGTTTAAGATTGCAAAATTTGATAAATCTGCAAAAGACTTAGAACAGTTGTTAGGAAGTCAGATAACTGACAAGAGCAAAAAGGGTTTTAGTTATAATGTTGTCCCCTCACATCATCCTTTGATTCTTAATAGACCAACAACTTTAGACTTATCTTATTCAGGTCTTGAAGAATTCAAAGAACCTGAGGTAAATGAGTATGGTCCTAGGGATTCTATTTTAAAGCCTACCATTGGTTGTAATAAAGAGTCAGATAATTCTAAGGAGAATACTGATGACTCTTTGGAACAACATCAAATAACTGATACTAAAACTAGCTCTGTTAAGTCTTCACTTAAGGTAGACAAAGATTGGAAAGAAAAGTTTTTTCTTTCCTGTTATCATGTTAGGGGTAGGACACCTAAGAAAGTTAGTGAGGAATAATTGAGCTCCAATTATTAAAGATTGGGTGTCAGATGATGAAGATGATGATGAGCCTAACCCTAAGGTTGAAAAGAAAACTGTTATACCTACTGCTACTAAGAAAGAGTTTGTTAAACCTGAAAAACCAGTTAAAAGGACAGTTAGGTATGCAGAGATGTACAGGTCACAAAGACCTAGGGGAAACCAAAGGAACTAGAATGGTTAAAAATCCAATCAGTTAGGATGTAACTTTGTGTTTAATAACAAGGCATGTTTTATCTGTCAAAGTTTTGATCACATTCAATACAGCTGTCCTAACCAACAGAGGAAAAGAATAGTAGGGGAAATAATGTAACAATAAGGATAAATGACTACTAATTCTTAAAACTCTCATTCCCGTGCCACACAAACATATGGCTCAAGAGCAGTTTAATGAAGACTGGGCCTAAAATCTGTTAATACTTGCAGGACTGTTAATACTGTTAGGTCTGTTAACACTGGTAGAACTTTTAGTACTAATAGGTCTTTTAATACTGTTAGGCCTTCTTATACTGCTCACCCCAAATCAACAATTCATTGTGCTAGACCAAGGACATATTTTCAAAATCAAGCACAATCAACTGTTCATAGGCCATTTTACAAGAGAACATCATTAACAAAAAGGTGTTTTAATCAAAGGTTTAATACTGGTAGGCCATTTAGATCAATTGTTAATATTGTCAGGGCAAGGGGATTTAATACTGCTAAGCCCTCAGCATGTTGGGTTTAGAGACCCATTAAACCCAATGGTGCATCACTGCTTTTCAACAAATATAACTATATTGATGCACGGGGCAGATCCAAGTCAGTAATGGCTTGGGTCCCAAAAGAAAACTAACTTCATAAGTTTTTTTGTGCAGAGCAATTCACAGCTAAATGATAAAGGCTTTGTTGATAGTGGATGCTCAAGGTACATGACTGGAAACATAGCCCATCTTTTAGATTTCAAAGACTTTGATGGAGGTTATGTTACTTTTGGTGGAGGAGCATATGGAGGCAGAATTACTGGCAAAGGTACTATTAAAACTGATAATCTTGATTTTGATGATGTATACTTTGTCAAAGAGTTAAAGTTAAACCTCTTTAGGTCTATGATGTGTGACAAAAAGAACTATGTTCTTTTTACTGACTCTGAATGTCTTGTCCTATCTCCTAATTTTAAGTTGCCTGATGAAAATCAGATACTTCTTAAAATCCCTAGACAGGATAACATGTATAGTTTTGATATGAAAAACATAGTTCCTAAAGATAGTGTATTGTTAGTGCAAAGGCGACATCTGAAGATCAATGTATGGATAGAAGGCTTGGTCATATAAATTTAAGATATTAATAAAAACTTGTCAAAGAAAATCTGTAAGAGATCTTTATTTTTTATTTGTTGGAATTTTTTTTTTTTTTTTTTTTTTTTTTTTTTTTTTATATGACCTTAAAAGATTTGAGATAACCAAACATGTGTTGTCGTTTAAAGGCAAGAAACGCAGATGGCTCTTGTTGACCAAGGCCTTTAATACCATTACTAAGCCATTGTTTATGCTGCATATGGATCTCTTTGGTCCAACTTTTGTTTAGTTAGTTTAATGCTACAATGTACTGATTAGTAGTCACTGTGTGTATAGTAGATTTTCATGGGTTTTCTTTTTAACAACTAAGGACGAAACAAGTGAGACTCTTAAATTTTTTTCAAAGAAGTAGAAAACCTAGTGGATAAGAAAGTAAAAATAATCAGAAGTGATAATGGGACAGAGTTTAAAAACAAAGTGATGGATGATTTCTGTAGGGAAAAAGGTATTAAAAGAGAAAATATAGTGTAGCTAGGACTCTAGCAAATGGTGTAGCTGAAAGGTAAGAATAGGACTCTCTTTGATGCTGCTACAACAATGTTAGCTGACCTCTAAGTTCCTACCACATTTTGGGCAGAAGCAGTTTCTACTGCTTGCTATGTACAGAATAGGGTCTTAATAGTCAAGCCTCATAACAAGACTCCTTATGAACTCTTTAGATGTTTTAAACCAGCTATAGGCTTCAAGAAATCTTTTGGATGTCATGTTACTATTCTCAATACCTTAGATAATTTGGGCAGTTAATGGAAAGGTGATGACGGTTTCTTTGTTGATATTCATTAAGTAGCAATGCTTTTAGGGTATACAACACTAGAACCAGGAAAGTTCAGGATAAACTTGCATATGAGGTTCTTAGAGAATAAGCCTTGATAGAAGAAAGGGTCAAGTGGCTGTTTGATCTGATTTCTAACCAATCAGATGAATTATGTACAAGTGGTTGCAGGAACTTTTTTAATGTCTTTGCAGGAATTTAAGGAGTTTTTGAGTCTAGTTACATCTTCTCAAACAAGATCAAGTAATAAGATTGTTGTAATGCCCAAATTTTTTTTGGAAGGATGGTTTCATATTTTGATGATGTTGACAAAAGGAACTGTTGTTGATGCTCAAATAGTAGATAAAGTTTGAGTTACTCTACTCTTACATGGATGAGAATGATGGGGGGGGTACAAAATGTCTCAGATGATGCAAGTCGTAAGATAATGGGTACTGCTGATAACAAGTTAATTATGCAGGACAGAAATTATTACTGGTAGTAGAGAAGTTAGTTACTGCTCTCCCTGAAGTTAATAATGCTACTCTTGAAGACTGGTAGGACCTAGTCCTGCATTCTGAAGAAAAAGTGGAGGGTGGACAAGGAATTGAATTGGGGAACATTCTAAAAATCTTATGCAGTACCTACCACTCTCACACATGAATTAACATATATCACCTAATTGAAACATGTGATTGGTATTGTGCAGTCATTGTTCAAACAAGAGAATGACTATTTATTACTATGAATTAGGATTTCTTTTTTTTTTTTTTTTTTTTTTTTAACTGCTATTATGAAGGGACGTCTCATCAGACCTTAGACATACATGTTTTTTTGCTTGTTTCCTCTCTCAGGAAGAAACAAAAAGGTTTCTAAAGATCTTAGTGATCAGATGGGTAGAAGTAATGCAGAGGAACTCCTTAGTTCAACTGCTAAAGGTCTGGATTCCTGTGGATTTACGAAAGTCATAGAGGAAATTGGATACCAAAGTGGGTTACAGAAATAAAGAAAGATGAAAGGAATTTTTCATCAGAAAACAAAGCAAGATTGTTGTCAAGGAATACTCAAAAAGAGGGCTTAAACTATGATGAAGTTTTAACCTATGGCTAGAATGAGGGCCATAAGAATGTTCCTGGCTTATGCTTCTTTTATGGATTATGGTCTACCAATGGAGTATAAAGTTGCTTTCCTGTATTGGTCGATTGAAGAGGAGGTCTTGTTATGTCAACCTCCAGGTTTTGAAGATTCCTGGATCATACTGATTAAGTATATAAGGTAGTGAAAGCATTTTATGAACTGCAATCAAGCACCAGAGCTTGTATGACAACTTTGGCCAATTATCGTTTGTGCAATGGTTTTCAAAGGAGGAAAAGATTGACCAAACATTATTCATCAGTGACTAAAAGGGACATATCTTGCTAGTTACTTATATGTGGATGACATTTATCTTTGATTCTTTCAAAGAATGAGGTTATGTGATGAGTTTGAGAAGCTTATGAAGGATAAGTTTCAAATTAGTTCTATGGGAGAACTTACCTTATTTTTGGGTTTACAGGTCCAATAGAAAAAGAAAGGCATTTTTATCAGTCAAGATAAATATGTCAATGAGATTTTGAGAATGTAAAAATACATAGTTGTTGATGTCTGCTCTACTCCAAACAGATTTGGAAAAGTGTTTGTTCAAGATGGAGATTGCTATGATGTTGATGAACATCTTTTATGATCTATGATAGGTATATTGATGTACCTTACATAATCTCCAGGCCAGATATCATGTTTGCAGTCTGTATGTGCAAGGTTTCATGTTTCTCCAAAGACATCCCATCTTTTAGATGTCAAGAGAATCTTTAGATACCTTAAAGGAAAACCATCTTTAGGACTTTGGTATTCTAGGATTCTCATTGGAATTAGTTGTTTCAATGACAGAGGAATGCTGGAGCTACACAAAATAGGAAGTCAACCACTAGAGGTTGTCAGTTTTTGGGAAATAGGCTGATCTCTTGGCAATGCAAGAAACAAACTGTGGTTGCCACTTCTACCACTGAGGCTGAATATGTGGCTGCTGCAAATTGCTATGGACAGGTTCTCTGGATTCAAAACCAACTGCTGGACTATGGGTACAATTTCATGAATACTGTTATTTATATTGACAATACTAGTACTATCTGCATAATAGAAAATCCTGTTCAACATTCTAAAACAAAACATATAGAGATTAGGCATCATTTTATAAGAGACTGCAATGCTAAAAAGTTGATTCAAATGGTTAAGATTGACACTGAACATAATGTAGCAGATCTTCTTACAAAAGGTTTTGATGCTGGTAGATTTCAGTACTTGGTCTCAAGTATTGGAATGCTCAATCCCTAATGCCCATATCTCTTGTTTGTTTTTGTAAAGTTTGTTAAATGTTAGTACTGTTAAGTCTTTGTAAATTAATACTGCTAGTTATAATTAGTACTGCTAGTTATATTTAAAACTGTTTGTCAAAACTGTTACTTATAGTTAGTACTGCTAGTTATTTCTATGTCTCATTGTTAATCCTGTTAGTAACATTTAATACTGCTACACAAGAAAAGTGGTTAGATTATGTTTTTCTTGGTTTTGAGCTAACTCTTTCAGGATAAGCAATGAAGTGTGAAATTGGTTACTCAATGGTTCATTATTTGAGGGGAGGAATGTTGTTTGTTCTTCAAGTGTTGGTTTTCACACCACACAACAAATGGTCATCAGTTCACCATGTCTCATAGACAACAAAGAATTGACTAGTCCAAAGCAAACGGCTATTGGTAAAGACTAATCAAATCCGTTAATGGCTGGTAGTTTGCCAAAAACTATACTTTGTGTGAATTGTGAGCCAAAAAGAATAGAGAGAATTGGTGAGCTTAAAAACAGAAAGAGAGATGTGTGAAAAACAGACAGAGTGCAAAGTGAGTTAAAAGAATTGAGAGATTAAATGTGAGCTTAAAAACAGAAAGAGAGATTGTGTGATGCTATTTTTGAATGCTACAAAAGTTATGGAGTTTGT
Source organism: Tanacetum coccineum (assembly GCA_026074375.1). Classification (NCBI taxonomy): domain Eukaryota; kingdom Viridiplantae; phylum Streptophyta; class Magnoliopsida; order Asterales; family Asteraceae; genus Tanacetum; species Tanacetum coccineum. The sequence continues at coordinate 32,926 of BQNB010051162.1, forward strand.
ACTGCTTGTGGGTGGAGAAGTTAATACTGCTAGGCCTTTTTTTAGTACTGCTAGACCAAATTTAGTAATGCTGGATGACCGTTATTACTGTTTGGCCCTAACAGATTTTTCATTAATTAATAGAGCCGTTGAGATATTTCCGCCAAATTCCTATGATATAGGGGTTTGACCAATTGGACTTTCATGATCTTTCTATATATATGTTTCATTTAATCATGATAAACTCAATTTCTTTAAGTCGGTCAAACCATATCTCTACGTTTCTCTATTTAAATCTCAATTAACTTTTTCCAGCCTTCACATATTCATCCACGATCATATCCCACATGATTTCTCACACTTTTATTCATGGCAAACTTAGAATTTTGTGACAAGCACAACATGGTAGCGTTTTTAGAGAAATCTACAGGAAGTGCAGGGTTTCATCAAGTCATCAATTTCCTAAATCGAAGTCACATTTGCTATGCCCTAACAAAGAAGCTAGATGTTTATGTTTCATTTATTAAACAATTTTGGAGGTCTGCTGAAGCTTCTACTGATGATAATAGAGAAGTTCAGATTACTGCTACCATTGATGGTCACTCAATGTCTATCACCGAAGCATCTTTAAGACGACATCTCAAGTTGGATGATCAAGATGGTATTACTTCTATACCTAACTCAGAGATCTTTGAGCAATTGGCACTTATGGGATATCACACTGATTCAGATAAGTTAACCTTTCAAAAGGGTGCTTTTTCACCTCAATGGAGGTTTCTTATTCACAATATTCTTCATTGCCTTAGCCCAAAGAAGACTGGTTGAGGGCAGTTTAGTAGTAACATTGCAACTGCAGTTATCTGTTTAGCTACCAATAGGAAATATAATTTTTCTAGGATGATTTTTGAGCATATGGTGTCAAATATTTCTAGTCCCCATAAGTTTTTCATGTACCCTAGGTTCATTCAAATATGCCTAGATATGCAGAGGAACAAACTTCAACAACACTCAAGAACATATCTTGTACCCTCTCTTAGCAACAAAGTTTTTAACAACATGAAGAGGCCTACAAAGGGATATTCAAGCCAGGAAGTTGCTCTATTACCTACTATGCTAGATGTTACTGAACCTTCCACTTCTCCTTCAAGAATCACATCTTTACCTTCACCCTCACCTTCCCCTTCCCCTTCACACTCACCTGAACCTTCAACTCAACACTCACCTAATCATACCACTGCTGCTGTCTCATTCCCATCTCCAACACAACCAACCTAACCCCTACCTGGAGCAGAACAACACATTCCTACACCCTATGACTCACCTCTCCATGCTGTTCACTCACATGGAAGTGATGAGGGTAGCTTGAAACTTAATGAATTAACGAATTTGGTTACCAAACTTTCTGACAGGGTTGCAGTCTTGGAGGATGACTTGAGGAAGACAAAGAAAACTTATAGTTCGGCTCTCACTAAGCTCATTCTCAGGGTCAAGAAATTCGAGGCTAGAGTCAAGATTGGGAAATCAAGGAAAAGAGCTAAGGTTGTCCTTTCTGAAGATGATGCAGATGTTGAAGATGATTCTTCCAAACAGGGGAGGAAATTATCTGATGCAGAGGTTCAAGAGAAAGCAAGCACTGAAACTGAACCTATTATTCAAGAAGTGACTCCCACTGAAGTTATTCAAGATCAAGGAAGCAGTGAGAAAGGAAGTGCTGAAATTAGTACTGCTTGTGCAACAAAAGGTACTGCTAGTGAAGTTTCAGTAGTTAGTACTGCTGAAGAAAATATTAGTACCGCTGGAAGAAGAAGTAAAGAGGCAAGGAAGGTAAAGGAAACGCAATCATGACTGAAACAGAGCCTGTGAAAAAGTCCAAGAAGTTATTGGAACAAGAAAGACTAAGTTTAGAAGAAGCTATCAGATTGCAAGAACAAGTTGATGAAGAGGAAAGAGCACAAGTAGCAAGAGATGAAGAGATAGCAAGACAGCCTTTAGCAGTGGATGAAGAAAGAGTTACTACTGAACCTAAGATAACTAAGGATAATGATTGGAATGATCCTTCAGTTCAAAAGTACTAGGATTTAAAGAATAAACCAAAGTCAGAAGCTCAAGCAAGGAAGAACATGATTGTCTACTTGAAGAATCAAAGTAATTACAAGATGAATAACTTTAAAGGAATGAGCTATGCTGAGATTAGGCCAATTTTTGAAAAGGTATGGGATTACAATCATAACTTTGTGCCTATGGATTTGGATATTGAAAAGGAAAAAAAGCCTGCTGAGTTTCAACAGATTGAAAAAGAACAAGTTGAGAAAGATACTATAGGATAGATGAAGAAATCTCTTCCAAGAAAAAGGACAAGAAGTACTACAAAGAGATAAAAGGTGGAACTAGATGATGAGAAGGAAGATCTCAAAGGATATTTAGACATAGTTCCAAGAGAAGAAGTTGCTGTCGATGTTGATTTTCTTTCTACAAAGTATCTAATTGTGGATTGGAAGACTTACACTTTGTCAGAAAACTTCATGTACTACAAAATTATCAGAGGAGATGGAAGCTCAAAGAACTACAAGATTATAAGTGAGATGTTATAAGATTTTGACAATATATAATGGAGTTATACAGGCTTGTCAAAGAAAGGTATAGTTCCTCAAAACCAGAAGGATATGATTTAATGTTGTGGGGAGACTTGCATACACTTTTTGAGCCTGATGAAGAGAGTGAAATTTGGATGAATCAGAATGAGTATAATCTTATAAGTTGGAGTTTATGTGATTTATGTGGAGTTTACATTCTGCTGATGCAAAATGGAATTTCCATACATATGCTTACAGAAAAGAAGTATCCTCTAAGTCAAGAAATGATATTAAAGATGTTGAATAAGAGATTGGAGGTTGATCATGAAAGTACACAAGCATATGAACTACTAAAGTTCATCAGATCAAAAGTGCAGAAGTAGAAGAGTGTTTGAAAGAATCATCATCAGAAGATAAGAAGATTTAATCCCGAAGAAACTTGGGATTTAAAGATAAATCACAAGTTTAGGGGAGGATTATTGGGAATAAATCTTCATCAAGAGTTAATACTGCCAAGGTATAACTAACAGTACTAATGGAGTTAGTACTGTCAGTACAAACTTAGTACTGTCAGTGTTAGTTAATACTGCTAGAAGAAAAGTTAATACTGCTGATGGTTAATGCTGCTGACTTGGAGATAAGGATGCAAAGAGATAAATATGGAATGTATATCTTTTATATTTTAGGAAGATTTGTATATGATTATAATTGTAATTGATCTTAAAAGTTCGGTAGTTATCTTGTAAAGGAATCCTTGTGGTGTATAAAAGGAGATCCTAGGTTAAGGTTTTATATATACTTAAGAGAGAGATATACATCTTAAAAAAGGAACGTATAGCTTCAAGGTTGTAATCCTAGTACTAAGCAAGAGTACTCGTATTATTGATTTAATAATATTGAAGCAGTTTGTGTTTTATTCATTGTTCTTTGTTTGGTACTGTTCCATTGATTAATACTTCTAGAGTATTAAAGAGTAGATTCCGCATACTCTTTGATATATACACAAAGTTTCTACTATTGTTATTTTGGATTTATCCAAGGTAACATACTCTTTACAAGGTAAAGAATCGATCTAGGATTGGGATCAACAGATTTTATCAAATATTCTACAAGATAATGATTAGGAAAGTATTTAATTAGTTTAAATTGTTTCCTTATCTACAGATTTACTTCCTTTGTAAGTCATGATCTCTTCTTATATAAAGATATCATAGACATAGGTTTTAGCATATAGAAAACTAGAGCTCTCCCAATGAGAGTCTAGATAGTTATATAGCAGAGTCGACTGATGAGAGTCGAATAGTAAAAGTTATGTGTGTACACCATAGTTAGTTAGTTAGTGTTGTATCCCTAAGATTGTGTTTGGGGAAAGAGGGAAACATATGAATAAAGAAAAACCTTGAAAATAACTTTGATTCATGTTTATTATTCCGCTGTGCAATTTATCAATCATTGTTATTATATCCTAGATGAGTCTTAATAACGATATTGTTATTATATCCTAGATGAGTCTTAATAATGATCTAAGGGGTCATAACAGACTCCACAAAATTTTCAATACTCTTCACCAGCTTTTCAAATTCAATCTTGAGCTCCTCAAAGGTAAGCTTCTTCAATTAAGTCAATTTCCATGAGCTTTGATTCTTGATGAAGGTACTCATGTAATCTTTTTGTTGTGCCTGTGTCATTGGCTTGCTCCTTTTTGCCTTAGCCTTTTGTTCAGCATAAAACTTCCTTTTCTGATTGATAATTTCCACCATCCTTTTTGCAAAATCTTCACTAGTCATACTTTATCCTTGTAGACTCTTGGTTAGTTCTGCATTTGCTTTAAGTTTTCCTCTGATGGTATCCTAATCCTCTTTTGTATAATACTGAGCAACTTCTTGAACTTCAGCTTTTCTTTTCTTTTGTTGTTCTGATAATTCTTCCTCTTCTGAAATCCTTTTAGCTAACAAAGCATTCAAATAAACTTGTCTTGCAGCCTCTTCCTCCTGTAATGCTTGCAATCTCATAGCTTCTGCAAGACTAGCTTTTTCTTGTTGAATTTGTGCTTTTGATCTTTTGGTAGCTTGAATCTCTTCTGTAGTCATTGGAGCTTTTCCTACTCTTTGACTTTTAATTAGAGAAGGAATTATGACATTTATAGTTTGAACTACACTCGGAGTACTAACTGGCCCACTACTAGTACTAACTCCTAAACTACCAGTATTAAAATCTTCACTGCCAGTATTAACTTCATCTTTAGCATCCAATCCAGTACTAATATCCTTTCCCTTATCAGTTGACCTTATTCTCCTCTTGTATGTACTGATAGTCTGAGAAGCAACTTGTGACAAAGTTTTAGCTGCTTCTAAGATTGTAGGACTAATTTCTGACTCTTGTGCCTCCCCTAAAGCACTAACATTTGTAGGAGTCATAAAATCTGTATCTTTTTCCTTCATAGACTCTCTAACCAAAGAAACTAGAGGATCATCATCAATATCTTGAATTATCCTCTCCTGATCCTCTGGTTCTTCATCCTCTGAATCTGATATAACCACTTTCTTGGTCTTCCTCTTTAAGGTCTTTTCCAGAGATTTTACTCTGTCAACTAGAGTAAGAATTACCTTGCCATATGTATGCTTTGTTTGATGCAGCTCTTTCTCCAAATCATCAATCCTAGTCACCAGCTTAGGTACAATATCTATCAAATCTTTAAGTTTCAATCTGTCCTCAGCACTTCCTGAAGTGTGACCTTCATGGAGAGGTACTTCATGAGACCTGAGTGGAGACTCATGCATGTTACCACTGTCCAACCCTGCATCTAAGCCAGAGGTTGTAGTGGTAGCTCCCTTAGTACCAACCCTCACACCCATGGTGGTTGCCTTATCTGCTACATTGGTGAAAGTAGGATCCTGAGACTGAGGAATCTCAGTATCCTGTCTGTCAAGTTGTCTAGGTGGTGATGGTTGTTGAAGTGGTTTATTGATAGATGGAATTTGTGGTTGAGATGTGGATGGGACTGGATCAACAGATGTGTGATGGGGATCAACTGGGATTGCTGAGCCTTCACCTTGATCCTCAGCTGCACCTGCCAACATTGCAGGCAGTAAATGTACATGTTCCCCTGCATAACCCCTTTTCATATTTGCAAAAAGATTTTTAGTCAAAGTTGGGGCTAGATATCTTCCTTTATTTTCAGTAGTTATATCCAAAATGATTTGCAAAAATCTTGGATACATTAAAAATTTTATACTGCTTTCCAAATTGTGAACCATTCCATCAAAAATCATTTTAGAAAAATTATAAACCCTATTACTAGAGAGGCAGATTAATGCAGTAGCCAAAGTGCTACCAAATTAATCCCACCCACCAGACTTAGGGCTTAAGCAGTGTAAAATGGTGTGAATTAAAAATTTCTATTGGGGTGTAAAATTCTTTTTTCAAAAGGTAAGTTTTCCCTCAGAGACATACCCCAATGTGGCCAACCCATCATAAATTTCAGCATCAGGTAAATTACTAATACCTGCTGCATCTGCCGATTGAAATTTACTTCTGACAGATGCCTCAGTAATAGTATATTCCTTATTATCAATAGATGCTACTAATTCTTGAGTCCCATTAGCAAGTGTTCTGATTGTAGCAGTCTGCCATAACTGTTTGACTAGGAATCATAGATAGTAGGATTATGAGTTAAGGCATACCTTAGAGATGTACCTTTGAGAAAATCTACTATCTCATTGAAGCCCACACTTTCATTAGGTTTCTTAAGAAAAGCGACCATGTTATGCTTGTCTGAATACCGTAAAGTGGCCATCTTGAATTCTTGAAAAATAGAAGTTGTGAATATATGAATTTGAGTGCTGGGTTTGGTTTGTTTTTATAACTAATTGCTGGTAGAGAGAGGCAATTGAGTTTATATAGATGAAAAACAAGGTTTCGTATTGGACCGACTGAAAATGTAGTTTCTTGATAGTAAAGATAGATGTTTTAATGAATAAAATTCAGTAATTATCCAAATAGGAAACCTATATGAGAGGTAATTGCCGTAAAAATCTCTAACGGTAATATTTAAATAAGGAAAATCAATTTTCCCCCACCAGCACCAACGGTCGTCTACCAGTATTAATGTTGGTCTACCAGAATTAACTTTTTGGTCTACCAATATTAATATGATATACCAGTAGTAACTTTTGTATACCAGTATTAATAATAACATACCAGTATTAACCTTTGTTTAACCAGAATTAAGCACTTACAACCCAGATATGTGAGAAATTACTGGCACATCTTCCATCCATACTCAAATCCATGCTTTTCCTAAAAAAGTTAGTCCAAAAACAAGAAAAATACTATAAGACATTTTCATAAGGCAGTATTAATCTTGAAATAAATATCCTAACTATTAGAATTAATACCGCAACAGTATTAATTCTAACTACAAGTACTAATTACAAGTACAAACTTTACAATGTAAACCTCCCCTCAAATGTAGCTACAGGTTTAACATCCCAATGCTAACCACCAAGAAGTGAAATCTTGTGACATCAAATCCTTTGGTGAGAAGGTCTGCTACATTATTGTCAGTATGAATCTTGATAACATCTATCAATCTTTTCTCATAGCAATCCCTTATGAAGTGATGTCGAATCTCAATGTGCTTGGTCCTTGAGTGATAGATAGGATTCTTGACTATACATATGGTACTCTCATTGTCAATATGGATTTTCGTGTTCATGAAATTAAAACCATAATCCATCATCTGATACTGCATCCATAGTACTTGCCTACAACAACTAGCAGCTGCAACATATTCTGCCTCAGTAGTAGAATTTGCCACAATCGTCTGCTTCTTACATTGCCAAGATATCAATCTTCTACTAAGAAATTGACAACCACCTGTTGTTGATTTCATGTTAAGGCTGGCTCCTCTATAGTCACTGTCTGAAAAAGCTTCTAGTTTAAAAGGGGAATCCCTAGGATACCATAGCCCTAGTTTGGGTTGATGTTTAAGGTACCTAAAAATCCTTTTTACTGCATTTAAGTGTGAAGCTTTTGGATTGACTTGAAACCTAGTACAGGCACAAACAACAAACATGATGTCTGGCCTTGATGCAGTCAAATACATCAGGGAACCAATCATGGACCTATAGATATTCACATCTATATCAACACCATCTTCATCTTTGACCAGGGGTTTGTTAGACTCAATAGGAGTAGTAGCTATTCTGATAGAACAATAATCAAACTTCTTAAGAATGTCAGCTACATACTTGTCCTGACTAATAAAGATTTCATCAGATTGTTGCTTCACCTGTAGTCCTAAAAAGAATGTGAGTTCACCCATGGAGCTCATTTGAAATCTTTTGTGCATACAGTCTTTAAACTCAGTACACATAGACTGCTTTGTAGAGCCAAAAAAGATGTCATCTACATACACTTGGACTAACATAATGTCACTCTTTTTCTTCTTGATAAACAATGTTTTGTCTATGGTACCTCTTCTGAAACCATTTTCCATCAGAAAAGAAGAAAGTGTCTCATACCAAGCTCTAGGAGCTTGATGTAGACCATAAAGACCATAGGATTTGACTTGTCTTTAACAAAACCATTTGCTTTTGGACTAGCCAATGCTTCATTGTCATAACATGGTGCATTGATAACCATATAGTTTTTAGCAAACTAT
>BQNB010051163.1:0-41142 GCA_026074375.1 Tanacetum coccineum
CGAAGTTGGGAAATTTGTATTCCCAGCCGATTTCGTTATCCTACAAATGGAGGAGGATGACAAAGTTCCTATCATTTTATGAAGACCATTTCTGCACACCGCTGATGCTATCATCCGAGTGAAAAACAAAGAATTCAATCTAGGAGTAAGAGTGTAACATCCCGAGTTTTATGACGAGTATGACGATCACAAATTCGATGTCATAATTATTATTTTATAAGTTCATGTGAACGAACATCGACATTTAAAATTTTATTTGTCGAAAATAAATATTTTCGTATTTTATTACGAACGGATTTGAGAAATTATTATTTTTAGTTGATTTGTGAGTCAAAGTTTGACAGCGCGACCGTTGAACGTTTTGGGCTTCATAAAAATTTATGACGCGCCCCGTTAATTTTATATTTTTCCAAATTTATATTTCGTTGGACTTCGACATTATTTCCCGAGTTAGCCGAAACCGAGTCAAAACTTTCTTTTGACATGAGGTAACATTTTATTAATTATTTTAAACCAAATTAAGTGTAACAGAAATAAATTTAGTCACGAAAGTATAATCCCGAGCCGGAAGAATAATCCCGAGCCTTTGGTCGGTTACATAACGAAATAAAAACATTTGTACTAAAAATAAAAGGACTTAAAGGATGGAGGGGCTAAATGTGGCAAGTGACCAAAGTGCTACACTATATATATATTCTTTACTTCACATTTTCTAGTTAATAAAACACACACATTACATTTTTCTCTCCACCCTCACCGGAAACCACCGCCGGTCACCGCCGCCGAAAACCGCCGTGGTCGCCGGAAAAATTACATGCAATCCGATCAACTTATATTTTCTTAATCCCTTCATCATTTCCTACGTTTTCCCCCAAAAATATATAACATGCAATGAGTATTTTTAGAGTTAGAGTTCAGGTTAGTTTCAAACATTTTCGGTTTAAAGGGGGTGTTTATCGAAGCAAGATAATCGTTATTAGAAGCTCGGTTTAAATAGAAAGGTTCGGTTTTAGTTGTTGGGTCCGGTTCGAGTCACGGCTAGGAACAAAGGGGACGAGACGAAAAATTTTCTTGTTCAATCTTGCTTAATATAGCATTGTAAGTATTCTATATACTAGTGATATTTTTATTTTGTGATTCGATTCGTTGTTGGTTGATGCATGTGATGAAATTCGTGAGAAATCTTGCGTCGTTTAGTTAGATTTTGTTTTTGGTTGATTGAGCGAGTTGGATATGGTTTATAGACTATCCTAGATTGTGTCGTGAATGAATTTTTGGCATGTTTCATAACATATAAATCTAGGTAGAAACTTTGACTCGGAAAACGAGGCACAAGATCTTGTAAAATCTGATTTTGGTTTAGAAAATATGGTAGAGGGTATTTTTACGAGTGTTTTGGTAATTCAAACGCCCCTTAACCCCTAATAACGAAGAAGTTACGACGAAAACAAGATTTGAAAAACTAAAAAATTTCAAACAGCTATGGTAATTTATTTGGGTGCTAACAGATTCGAAAATGGGCAATTTGAGCACTTTCGAGTCCGTTTCGGCCTTCAGGCGAAACACGAAAGTTGCTCGGAATGACGTTTTACTATGACGCGAGGCTTGTTAGTTTTAAAATCGAGTAATAACGGGTCAAAACCTAAGGTTAAAATCTGCACTTTTATTAAAAATGCCACAAGTTCCTGCAGAAACTTGCAGGGGCATTTTTGGTTATTTTCTGTCGAGTTTCGGATCTCAGCTAAAACTAAAAAGTTGTCCGGAATGTCGTTTCGCATAAAATCTCTTTTAAGTTCGAGTCGTAAAAATGTGATATAATGGGTCGTTTTGAGCGGGTCAGATCTAGTAATATATATATACATAAGTCAAAGTCAATTAAAGTCCAACGTTGACTTTTGAAAGTCAACGGGTTAATACTAGACTTGTCGGATGTTATAAAAATAATAAACGCTACTATTATTACAAGTATGATATTTTAGACTTAACGATTGTTATGAACGAAGAAGATTCTAAAAATAGAAAGTTTCCAAAAATAGAAAGTTTTCGATTAAATGACGTATAATATAAATGAAAGAATGATCGTAACTCAATTAAGTGGAGTTTAGGATCTAGGACGCGCAAGTGGATTTCTCATCACATGTGTATGTATATCTATATAGTTTTAATAGTTGCGATGTACGCACTATTCGATCGTACTTTATTATATAATAATCGAGCGACATAAATTATAGGTCGCGGTTGAGCTCGTTGTCGAGTAGTTCGTGATTGTTTCGGTTATTTGATCTTCGGCTTCGATCAAGGTGAGTTCATAGCCTCGCTTTTGAACTATTTTAAATGTTTTTAACCCGCGAGGGGGATACTTGCTGTTTTATGAAAATGAGAACGCAATATGTTTTGATACTTAATATGATTCCATTCACTACTGAGTATATGCCTTTTACTGTGTGACCGTTAGTTGCCTAGTTGTAGGTAAACGCTAATGCATTAAATAGATCTATTGGGTTTGACAACCCTGTCCGGGGTTTGAATCAGTTGTGAGCACCCTGTAACGGACATTTTGTAGTTAGTATTAGGAGAAGTGGCATACTTCTCGGACATTATTTTATCCTACGGGATGAATGTGTTAAGTTTCGGTACACGGGCTCATTTAGTTGGAAATCATTATGTAACTTGCCATATGAGCAATGTTATGGTTGTTTTGTGGAACCAAATATGCGTTCAAATTGTTATGTGTAAACTCTATGAATTCACTCAACGTTTTGTTGACGTTTTTAAGCATGTATCTCAGGTTTAGGTATTGAAGATGGCTTGGATGGGACGGAACGCGGATATCAAGGACGGTGACTCGGTGAACTTGTGTCAATAAATGATAGAAATATTTTAGAAATGAAGTCGTGATGTGACTTGTAGAAATAAATTTTCTACGATAGTTTTGGGACCTTTGTACTCTGATTCTTTTCAAACGAAATAAATGAAATTTATTTAACAAACATCTCTTTTATAGTTGTTTGTTATGACTTGTGTGATTGTATCGTGATGTAGCACCCCAAATGTTGTATTCCGTTGCGTATCGTATTTTGGGGGTGTTACAGAATGGTATCAGAGCACTGGTTATAGCGAACTAGGTCTTTTTCAACGCCTGGACTATAACTGTTTTCAAAAAAAATTACGAGTCGTTCACCGTTGTCCGATATCCGCGCGCGCATCGTTCTCGATCCCTTATGTGCCTTATGTGGTATATTTGATTGCATATTATGTGCGTAACAAGTGGGTGACACTTGGTATAAGTAATAATTATATACGTGTGTATATATATGGCATCCGTTCTATGGTGTACGATTATATATATCTTGATATTCGCTTCTTGCGAAGAGTTTAATTTCTTTAAACATTTCGATGCGATATGATAAAATCATTTTGATACATGATGAAAACATCATTGTTATATGATTATCTTCGAAACTTTTTCGCGACTTTACTTTTCATCTTTTGATGATGTTGATTCGTCGTAGTTTGTCGATCCCATTGGGTGATTTATTGTTCGACTCCGAGTTCGAATATTTTCCCATTGCTTTTGAATCGCATATGTTGTTTCGTAACCTATTGTTTTGAAATTTTCCAGTTGATGGGAGTGTGACTTTTATATGTCATCCCATGAACCCTCATTGTTTTGGAAAACGACTATTAACTTATTCTCGCGTAACGTGTCATTTGGAAACGGCTATTTTTGGAACTTTCGAATAAAGTTGGCGTTGTGTTCTGATTCTCTCGTATCGACCTCTACTTAGTAAGTCATGAAATGTTTGATTCTGGAAATCTATGAGTTTTGTGTTTGAAAGAGTGTTAAGTCATTGGGTATGGCTTTGTATTGGCGTTTGGAGGAATTAAAATGGTGTTTGGTTGGATTTTGAAATGGATTTTACGGCAGTTTGTAACCAGCAGGTTGTGGGGTTGATTGTGAATTATTTTTGGTCTTACGGCACCTGGGAAAGCCAATTGAGATGTTGGTACATGTTTAAGGTACATGTGGTGAGTTGGATAGAATTTTAACTCTTCCGGATGAGTGAGATATCGTCGTTTTACTAAAACTAGTCAAATCTGGAACACTTTTGGGAAAAGGAGTATAACTCCACATTTTTGTATTAACTTTTAAAAAGGTAGTTATGGTACCTGTAGAGGACTCATAGGTCTATCACCTCCAATTGGTCTCACGTCAATAGCGTCAATAAACTTTAAACTACGTTCATTTTCATAAACTACAAAATTGGTCACAATTTCTTAGGAGACTACTAGGGAGCAACAACTTGTTAGGGATGTTTCAAAATGTTTTTGGTCTATGAAGACCTGGTAAATTAGACTAGGATGTAGAGAAAACATCTTAGGTATATGGGGGAATTTGGATGGAGTCATATCGACGCACGAAGAATGAGTTATCGCCAAAATGGCAAAACTAGTCGAAAAAGAAAAAAAATTAAGACCAGAATTTGAATGTGTAATAAGTCTAAAAATTTACATAGCAACACCTAAATATGTAAAACTGTAAGTTCAATATATTGAACAAACTTATATTTGAGCGGTCGTTTCAGCTTTTGCGGACGCACGGTTTAGGAGATACACTCAAGTTAGTGGAGCGATAAAATTTTGGAAAAATGGCAGCCTTGATAGATAGGGGCAAAATGGTAATTTTACCTAGATTATGAAACTTTATGGGCAGTGGGCCATACGTTTCTGGAAATTAGACTCGGAATAAATTCCTTAGGCAAAAACCTCATACTTTTATCGTCCACGGACTAGCAAGTAGGAGGATTTCAAGATTTAGGTTTATTGGATTAAGGTTATTGTTGCCTCAGAATTTTATCTTATCATCGGCGTGGTGATTGTGCACTCTCTAGCTATTACTTTTGATTTAGAACTCTAGAAGAGTTAATGTATATGTTGTTTACTTAAGAGGTGCTCGGAGGTCATAGTTACCTCAAGACATTTGACTCGTTGAGAGATTGATTTGACCCCGAGTGTTGGGTGACTTCAATTGGCGAATCTTTCGCATGTGTGTTGTTACTTGTTTGCATAGTCATGAGTGGGTATAGTTGAGTCTTGTGTACGTGACCAAACTATGTTAAAGGATGTTTTTATGGATTGATGATTTTAAAGTTTGGGGATCGCAATAACGAATTTATATGTTGAACAAATGTCGTTGCGTGAATTGTACCAATTTTGTTGTATAAACTGTCTGTGTAAACAATGGAAAATGTGTTCAAAGCTTTAATAACTACCTATGGTGTCAAATAAATTTTCTTTTCAAAAAAAATAATATAAAAATATTTTTTTTAATAATAAGGATGGAGGATGGAATGATGCTGTCTTCTTTTCTTTCTTTTGAAACAATCATATTTTTATTTTAAATATATATTTTTTTTTACCGAGAAAATGACTTACGCGTGTAGCGTATGAAAAAGGAACATTTTGACGAGGATGGACATGATGTCGTTTGGTCCTCAATTATGCTTAACTTGATCAACTATGCATAATTTAGGAAGAACCACGCTATGTCGGGTAAATCATCACCCTTAAAATGCTTGATAAATGGAATAAATGTTTGGGTCAAGCTTTCGGAAGGAGAAAATATCTTTACCCCTGCTACGGATTTTCGTGCAAGTAACCCTACTCTTATTGACTGCATGGAGAGAGTCTCATGCGAGTCATTGTGACCGAGTCGTCTCGAAGGGAAAATACCAACGGTATTGTTCGGAACGAGTGCGTCTAGAAAGGAGTGAAGTCTAATTCGTGATATTATAAGATCGACGGTCGTCGTAGAGACATGTGTCGAGACCAAGTATGGTCGGTGTGTTAGTGAGCGAAGGTAGATTTGAGCTATCGAGGGTGTGAACCGGATACCGACACTGAGAAGGGATCTTCCTGGAGATGTAGAGATTCCCAAGGTGGGTGGAAGCTAAGAAGTTTAGCTTTGAGGTTGAAAGTGAGAAATGGAGAAGACTTCTCCTACGTCAAATGTGTGTTGCTATTGATGTAGCAATGATGGTCCTGAACAGATTTCTTTCCCCAATTGAAAGTAGTGGTAGTCATATGTAAATATACCTGGGAATCGTCGAGATAGAAAGAAGACTCTAAGAACCTATGACTTAAGGTTATGTATAGTGGTCCTTACTCCTTGACGTGACGGAACCAAAGGCGTATATAAGGCGAAAGATTGGAGATTCCAGCTGAATGGCGACATCCGTTTTCATCCTAGAGAAACAATCAAAAGTAGCTAACGCCTTAGGTCGAACGGTATTGAATTAGGAATGTGTGTGATTGTCTCAACTTGACTTGTTGAGTCATCTAAGAATTGGTGCGATGCGTTAGGACTAAGTCGACTATGCTAGTCGCGATGCAGAAACATTGAAGTTGTGATTTTCGTTGAACGAACCATGAGTCCATGATGCTCAATTGTTTTCTTGATTGTTTTCGATTTGTCGTTTGATAATATATGTTTTCTAGCGGGATTATCACCGCCGAATTATGTGAAAAATGTGCCTTATGTGCTTTGTTCTTTAGAATGGTAATAAGCGCTTATGTCGCTTTTGTGTGGCCGTGATGTGGCTTACGGCGTGAGTGAATAGGTATACTTACCCGAATGTAGATGAAGGATGGTTTGAGAGGTATGCAAGCCTGATAGTCACTTATAGATTGGGGCTTGTTGACCCACAAGCATGACTATGGTTGGCTAAGACCTAGCCGTGATTAAGTCGAGATCATTTCCAAGAAGCTTGGTCGTCTGGCAAGCCTGGTAAAATGAACAATTTGATCGGTTGGGTATGAACTCGCGTGACAAACATAGCCATTGCTAAGGCTTCATAGTAAGTAAGCGTGGTTGGTTTGCTAGGGCTTCATAATAAGCGAGCATGATTGTTGCTAAGTATGATAATGAGTAAGTGTGATAAAGTGCCTAACTAAAGCTACGCCGAAATGTTAAGTCATCGTAAAATGACGAATATGTGATTATGTGCTTATGTGATTTTATGTGTTAACGCTATAATGCGTTTGATAGGGTCATGTGTACTCCGGAATATTTTCTTTTCGCAATCGGTGGTGCATTATTAAATGAGACCGGGAGGGCGACGTGTGTTTTGATATTGGATATCAATGTATATTTTGGTTTTGAATATTATCGTATGTTTCGGTTTTGATTAATGACGGGTATTTTGGTTTTGATTGTTGATGTATTTTGGTTTCGAATGATCACCAAACTAAGATTTGGGTTGATCTCTCGATTAAAGTCTTTCGTTTAAAAATAACGCGATTTATGTTTTCCCAGATATGTTTCGTGGCTTATTATGTCTTTTGTGATAAGAGCAATTGTAATTATATTTTTGACTTTGTCGGTATAAGTAACCATTTGTTTCGTTGACTTTCCGTTTGGAATCGTCAAGGCGAGTATTATAACGCGTGATCTTTGTGTTCGAGCACGTGAGACCATCCAATTGTAAGGAAGTTGTCTCACTGCAAGTGAAATTAAGATGGGTAAGAAAGAACGAGCACCGGGACGGCGCTCCCTTAAGGTGGGTGGAATGTAACAACCCGAGTTTTACGACGCGTATGACGGTCGCGAGTTCGACGTCATAATTATTATTTTATAAGTTTGGGTGAACGATCATCGATTTAAATTATTTATTTGAGTCGGATTAATTTTTTTTTCGTATTTTATTACGAACGGAATTTGGAAATTTTATTTTTAGTCGATTTGCGGGTCAACGTTTGACCGCACGACCGTTAAGCGTGTTGAGCATCGTAGAAATTTCGACGCGCTTCGTTATTATTTTTATGATGATAATTTGTATTTTATCGTCCTCGTCCCGAGTTAGCCGAAACCGAGTCAAAACTTTATTTGAGTGTGTTAACCATTTATTAACGTTTTAACTAAATTTAGTTGGGACGGAATAAAAAATATTTACGGACATGGTTTGACCGAGTCTTTTGGTCGGCGAATTAAACGGAACAACTGTTGTGTTATATTTATAAACTTAGGAGGGACTAGAAGTGTCAATAGGCCAAAGTTCTTTTCTATATAAACTAACACATTCACACATATGATTCCTTTACAAAAAAAATTCTTCCCCCCTCTCTTGTTCATCACCCACGACCGGCCACCCATAGAAACCACCACCGCCACTTAAATTCCGACATGCATTATAATCAAGTTACAAAATATTAATCCTCTCATAAAGGCCTACGTTTCTATGTAATAAAATCCTACATGCATTGAGTTTTGAAGAAGTTGGGTTTCGGGTAGGATTGAGGAGTTTCGGTTAAAAGGGGTTGTGTAAAATAGCTAGATAATCGTTATCAGAAGCTCGGTTTAAATGGAAAATGTTTGGTTTTGTGTTTTGGTTTTGGTTCGAGCCGCGGCAAACAACAAGGGGAAACAAGACGAAACCCAATCGTGTCCGATTTAGCTTGATAAAGCTTTGTAAGTATTTTAATTACTAGTATTGTATTTATTTTCGTGATTCGATTGATTATCGATAGTTGCATGTGATGAAATCCGATGGATCTTGCGTCGTCTAGTTAGATTTTATTATTGGTTAATTGAGCGAGTTGAATATTGATTATAGGCCATTTTAGATGTGTCGTGAATGAATTTTTGCGTCAAAAATGAATTTTGGCGTGTTTTGTAACGTATACATTCTGAGCAGAAACTTTGGCGAGGAAAACGAGGTTCGAGATTTTGTAAAATCTGATTATAATCAAGTTACAAAATATTAATCCTCTCATAAAGGCCTACGTTTCCATGTAATAAAATCCTACATGCATTGAGTTTTGAAGAAGTTGGGTTTCGGGTAGGATTGAGGAGTTTCGGTTAAAAGGGGTTGTGTAAAATAGCTAGATAATCGTTATTAGAAGCTCGGTTTTAATGGAAAAAGTTCAGTTTTGTGTTTTGGTTTTGGTTCGAGCCGCGGCAAACAACAAGGGGAATCAAGACGAAACTCAATCGTGTCCGATTTAGCTTGATAAAGCTTTGTAAGTATTTTAATTACTAGTATTGTATTTATTTTCGTGATTCCGTTGATTAGTCGATAGTGCATGTGATAAAAATTTTTTCCTCGTGGATATTGCGTTCGGCTCTAGTTAGATTTTATTATTGTTAACTTGAAGAGTTGACTTATTGATTACTAGGGCATTTTAGTGTGTCGTGAATGAATTTTTGCGTCAAAAATGATTTTGGTGTTTTGTAACGCTTTACTTCTGACCAGAAAGACTTTGCGAGAAAACGAAGGTTCGAGATTTTGTAAATCGGATTTTGGTTTAGAAATATGGGAGAGGGTATTTTATGGATCGTTTCGGTAATCGAACGCCCCGTAACTACTATAACGAAGAAGTTACGGTGATAACAAGATTTGAAAACTTTTAAATTCCAAACAACTATGATTGGGGGGGCTTTGGTGTAGTTGCTGGCAGAGTTGTAACGCCCGTTTTGAGACTTTTCGAGTCCGTTTCGCCTTTCGGGATGCACAAAAGTGTTCGGAATGAGTTTTACTTTGCGCGAGCTTGCTTAGTTTTAAAATCGAGTAATAACGGGTCAAAACTCAAGGTCAAAGTCTGCGTTTTTATTAAAAATGTCTTAGTTCCTACAGAAACTTGCAGGGGCATTTTGGTTATTTTTCGTCGGTTTCAAGTCTCGGTAAAACTGAAATGTTGTCCGGAATGTGTTTTGCATAAACTCTCTTTAGAGTTCAGAGTCGTGAAAATGTGGATATAAAGGGTCGTTTTGAGCGGGTCAGATCTAGCAATATAAATATACATAAAGTCAAAGTGAAGTAAAGTCCAACGTTGACTTTTGAAAGTCAACGGGTTGATACAAGACTTGTTGGGTGTTTATAAAATAATAAACGCTATTATTTTCACGAGTATAACAATTTAGACTTAACGACTTTCATAAATGAATATAATTCTAAAAATAGTAACTTTTTCGTACGTACGGGGACATTATCACGATTTGGGTTAATTAATAACCTCAATGTTAGAAGTCGAAAGTTCTGACGAGAATAATTAATTTATGATTGTTACAAATATAATTAGATGACGGACTTATTAAAAATGGTAACTTTCCGAAAATATCAACTTTCTAAAAATAGAAAGTTTTCAATAAAGTATTGAATGTGTAATAGAAAGAAAGATCATAACTTAATTATGTGGGGTTTAGGATCTAGGACGCGCAAGTGGATTTCTCATCACATATTAATGAATTTTATATATATATATATAATATATATATATATATATATTCATACATGTGATGAGAAATCCACTTGCGCGTCCTAGATCCTAAACCCCACATAATTAAGTTATGATCTTTCTTTCTATTACACATTCAATACTTTATTGAAAACTTTCTATTTTTAGAAAGTTGTATTTTCAGAAACGTTCTACCATTTTTAATCAAGTCCGTCATTTCTAATATTTTGTACAATATTTATTGTATCTCGTCGAACTTTCGAGTTCAAATTGGTTATTAATTATCCAATATCGGGATTATGTCCGCTACGTTTACGAAAAGTTAGTAATTTTAGAATTATATTATTTTATGAAGTCGTTAAGTTTTACATTTTATATCATAAAAAATGATGCGTTTATTATTTTATAAACACCCAACAAGTCTTGTATCAACCCGTTGACTTTCAAAAGTCAACGTTGGACTTTACTTCACTTTGACTTTATGTATATTTATATTGCTAGATTTGACCCGCTCAAAACGACCCGTTATATCACATTTTCACGACTCGGACTCTAAAGAGATTTTATGCAAAACGACATTCCGGACAACTTTTTAGTTTTAGCCGAGACCTGAAACTAGACGGAAAATGACCAAAATGCCCCTGCAAGTTTCTGCAGGAACTTATGACATTTTTAATAAAAGTGCAGAATTTGACTTTGAGTTTTGACCCGTTATTACTCGATTTTAAAACTAGCAAGCCTCGCGGCAAAGTAAAACGTCATTCCGAACAACTTTCGTGCTTCGCCGAAAGGCCGAAACGGACTCGAAAGTGCTCAAAACGGGCATTTAAAACTCTGACAGCAACTACACCAAACCATCATAGTTGTTTGGAAATTTATAAGTTTTCAAATCTTGTTTTCACCGTAACTTCTTCGTTATTAGGAGTTACGGGGCGTTTCGATATTACCTAATAACGATCATTAAAAATACCTCTACATATTTTTCTAATCCAAAAATAAGAATTTTACTAAAATCTCGACCTCGTTTTCCTCGCCAAAAGTTTCTGTGTCAGAATGTATACGTTACAAAAACACGCCTAAATATTTTTTGACGCAAAAAATTCATTCACGACACATCTTAAAATGACCTTATAATCAATATTCAACCTCGTTCAATTTACCAATAATAAATCTAAAATAGACGACGCAAGATCCATCGGATTTTATCACATGCAACTATCGATAATCAACCGAATCACGAAAATATTAAATACTAGTATTTAAAATACTTACAATTGCACTTATAAGCTATCGGACACGATGAGTTTTAGTTCTGTTTCCCCTTGTTGTTTGCCGCGGCTCGAACCAAAACCAAAACACAAAACCAAACATTTTCCATTTAAACCGAGCTTCTAATAACGATAATCTAGCTATTTTACACAACCCCTTTTAACCGAAACTCCTCAATCCTACCCGAAACCCAACTTCTTCAAGACTCAATGCATGTAGGATTTTATTACATGGAAACGTAGGCCTTAATGAGAGGATTAATATTTTGTATTTATTTTAATAGTTTACAAAAATCTCGAACACATTTTCCGCGCCAATGTTTTTCTGCTCAGATGTAATACGTTACCAAAACCGCCAAAAATTCATTTTTGACGCAAAAAAATTCTTCACGACACATCAAATGGCCTACAATCAATATTTCAACATCGCTCAATTAACCAATAATAAATTAACTAGATCGGACCGCAAGATCCGTCAGATTTCATCGCATGCAACTATGATAATCAATCGAATCACCGAAAAATAATTACAAATAACTAGTAATTAAAATACTTACTTAAGCTTTATCAAGCTAATCGGACACGATTAGTTCGTGCTTGTTTGCCCTTGTGTTTGCCGGGCTCGAACCAAAAACCAAAACACAAAACAAACATTTTCCATTTAAACGAAGCTTTTGATAAGATTTCTAGCTATTTTACACAACCCCTTTTAAAACCCGAAAACTCCTCAATCCTACCCGAAACCCAACTTCTTCAAAACTCAATGCATGTAGGATTTTATTACATGGAAACGTAGGCCTTTATGAGAGGATTAATATTTTGTAACTTGATTATAATGCATGTCGGAATTTAAGTGGCGGTGGTGGTTTCTATGGGTGGCCGGTCGTGGGTGATGAACAAGAGAGGGGGGAAGAAATTTTTTTGTAAAGGAATCATATGTGTGAATGTGTTAGTTTATATAGAAAAGAACTTTGGCCTATTGACACTTCTAGTCCCTCCTAAGTTTATAAATATAACACAAAGGTGTTTGTTTCGTTATTTTAGCCGACCAAAGACTCGGGTCAAACCACGTTCGTAATTATTTTTATTTCGTCCCACTAAATTTAGTTTAAAACTTTTAATAAAATGTTAACTTACGTCAAAATTAAGTTTTGACTCGGTTTCGGCTAACTCGGGACGAGGACGATAAAATACAAATTATCATCATAAAAATAATAACGAAGCGCGTCGAAATTTCTACGACGCTCAACACGCTTAACGGTCGTGCGGTCAAACGTTGACCCGCAAATCGACTAAAAATAAAATTTCCAAATTTCGTTCGTAATAAAATACGAAAATAATTATTCACGACAAATAAAATTTTAAATGTCGACGGTCGTTCACCCGAACTTATAAAATAATAATTATGACGTCGAACTCGCGACCGGTCATAGCGTCGTAAGAACTCTAGGTAGTTACTTTCCTCCCACCTTTTACGGAGCGTTGTCCCTTAGTGCTCTGTTTCTTTATTACCCTCTTAATTTCACTTGCTGTGAGACTGGGCTTCCTTACAATTCGACGGTTCACGGTGCTCGAACACAAAGATCACGCGTTCAATTACTCGCCTTGACGCTTCTAGACGGTAAGTAAGAAACAAATGGTTAACCATGCCAACAAATTAAAATAATATTACAATCCTCTTATCACGAGAGACAGATAAGCCACGGAACATATATGGAAGGAAAACATAAATCGCCGTTATTTTTAAACTAAAGACTTTAGACGAAAGATCAACCCAAAATCTTAGTTTGGTGATCATTCGAATACCAAAATGACATCATAAATCAACCAAAATACCCGTCATTAATCAAAACTAAAACATACGGTAATATTCGAAACCAAAATATACATCAATATCCAATATCAAAACACATGTCGCCCTCCCTGGTTTATTTAATAAATGCACCAGATTGCCGAAAAGAAGAAAATATGACGGTAGTACATACGACCCCATTCAGCGCATTATAGCACTACACATAAAATCACTAAGCACATTTTCACAGATTCTTGATTTACGCGATGGACTTACGCATTTCGGCCTAGCTTTAATCAGGCTTTTATCGCAGTTGCTATGATTCATCTAGCAATAATCATTGCTAGCTTTATTTTTATAGCACATGGAAAACCAACCCATGCTTTCTACTATGAAGCCTTTGCAAATGGCTACGTTCGTTCACACGGGTGTCATACCCACTCAATCAACTTGCCATTATACCGGGCTTGCTAACGAGGTCAAGCTTTTGAAATGATCTCAATTTAATCACCGGCTTGGTCTTAGCCAACCATAGTAATGCTTGTGGGTTTAACAAGGGCCCCCATACATACAAACAGACTTTCTCAGGCTTTGCGTACCTTCAAACCATCCTTCATCTACATTCGGGTATGTATACCTACCCACTTCACGTCCTTGCACATCTACGGCCACCAAAAAGCGACATAAGCGCTTACTACCATTCAAAAGCACATAACACATAAGGCACATTTTCCACATAATTCGGCGACGATAATCTCGCTAGAAACATATATTGTCGAAAGACAAATTGAAAACAATCAAGAAAACAATTGAGCATCATGGACTCATGGTTCGTTCAACGAAAATCACAACTTCAATGTTTCTGCATCGCGACTAGCATAGTCGACTTAGTCCTAACGCATTGCACCAATTCTTAGATGACTCAACATGTCAAGTTGAGACAATCACACACATTCCTAATTCAATACTGTTCGACCTAAGGCATTAGCTACTTTGATTGTTTCTCCAGGATGGAAACAAATGTCGCCATTTGGCTGGAATCTCCAATCTTTTCGCCCTTATATACGCACTTTGGGTCGTTACATCAAGGAGTAAGGACCACTATACCTAACCTTAAGTCAGGGGTCGCTTAGTGTCTTATTCTAATCCTCGACGATTCCAGGTATATTTACAGCTATACTACCACTACTTTTCATTTTGGGGAAAGAAGTCTTCTTCACGGCCATCAGTTGCTACATCAATAGAAACACACATTTGATGTAGGATAAGTCTTCTCCATTTCTCACTTACAACCTCGGAGCTAAACTCCTTAGCTTCCACCTACCTTGGGAATCTCTACATCTCCAGGAAGATCCCTTCTTAGTGTCGGTATCCGGTTCACACCCTCGATAGCTTAAATCTACCTTCAACTTCACCAACACCCGGACCATACTTTGGTCTCGACACATGTCTGATACGCGACTCGTCGATCTTATAATATCACGATTAGACTTCACTCCTTTCTTGATGCATCGTTCCCGAACAATACCATTGGTATTTTCCCTTCGAGATGACTCGGGTCTTAATTAAAAAAAAAAAAAATGACTCGCATTGAGGACTATCTACATGCAAGTCAATAAGAGTAGGGTTTCTTCGCACCGGAAAATCTGTCAGCTGGGGTAAAGATATTTTCTCCTTCAAAAGTTCTGACAAAAAATTTATTCCATTGATCAAGCATTTGAAAGGGTGATGATTTACCACAGACATAGCGTGGTTACTTCCTAAATTATTCCTAGATTTATCAGTTAAGCATAATTGAGGACCAAACGACATCATGTCCATCCTCGTCAAAATGATCCTTTTTCATACGCTACACGCGTAAGTCATTTTCTCGGTAAAAAAAATTAAAAGTAAAAATATGATTGTTTCAAATGAAAGAAAAGAAGATAGCATCATTCCATCCTCCATTCTCATCATTTAGAAAAATTTAAAGGTTTTTTTTTAAAAGAAAATTCATTTGACACTATAGGGTCAGTTTATGAAATTTGAAAACACATTTTCCATTGTTTACACAGACAGTTTACTCAACAAAATTGGTACAATTTGCGCAACGACATTTGTCCAACACACAAACTCGTTATCGCGATCCACCATTTTAAAATCATCAATCCATAAAACATCCTTTAACATAGTTTGGTCAACGGTCACAGCAAGTATCAACTATACCCACTCATGGACTATGCAAACAAGTAACATACACATGCGAAAGATTCGCCAATTGAAGTCACCCAACACTCGGGGTCAAATCAATCTCTCAATTGATCCATAATGTCTGAGGTAACTACGACCTCCCAGAGCACCACTTAAGTGAAAAAAATATACATTAATCTCTAGAGTTCTAAATCAAAAGTAATGCTAGAGTGTGCACAATAACCACGGCGACTGATATGATATAATTCTGATGCAACAATAACCTCAATCAATAACCTAAATTTGAAATCCTCTACTTGCTAGTCCGTGGACGATTAAAGTATTGAGGTCTTTGCTCTAAGGAATTTATTCGTGTCTAATTTCAGAAGATAACGTATGGCACACTGCCATAAAGTTTTAGGATCGAGGTGGAAATTACCCTGTTTTGCCCCTATTCATCAAGGCTGCCATTTTTTCCAAAATTTTATCGCTCCACTAGTTTGAGTGTATCTCCTAAACCGTGCGTCCGCAAATAGCTGTAAACGACCCTCAAATTAAAAAAGTTTTGGTTTTTTCAATTTTATTAAATTTACAACATTTTACATATTTAGGTGTTGCTATGTAAATTTTTAGACTTATTACACATTCAAATTCTGGTCTCAATTTTTGACTAGTTTTGCCATTTCGGCGATAACTCATTCTTCGGGCGTCGATATGACTCCATCTAAATTCCCACATATACCTAAGATGTTTCTCTACATCCTAGTCCAATTTACCAGGTCTTCATATACCAAAAACATTTTGAAACATACCCAACAAGCTGCTGCTCCCAAGCAGTCTCCCAAGAAATTGTGACAATTTTGTAGTTTACGAAAGAACATAGTTTATAGTTTATTGACGCTTTTTGACGTATGGAGACCAATTGTTGGAGGGTGAATATGATCTATGAGTCTTATACAGGTACCATAATTCCCTTTTTAAAAGTTAATACAAAAATATGGAGTTATACTCCTTTTCCCAAAAATGTTCCAGTTTTGACTAATTTTATGAAAACGACGATATCTCACTTATCTGGAGGAGTTAAAATTCTATCCAACTCACCACATGTACCTTAAACATGTACCAACATCTCAATTGGCTTTCCCAGGTGCCGTAAGACCAAAAATAATTCACAATCAACCCCATAACCTGCTGGTTACAAACTGCCGTAAAATCCATTTCAAAATCCAACCAAACACCATTTTAATTCCTCCAAACGCCAATACAAAGCCATACCCAAATGTACTTATAGACTATCTTTTAAACACAAAAAGCTCATAGTTTTAAAAATCAACATTTCATGTCTTATCTACGTAGGGTCGATTACGAGAGTAATAAGACACATAACGCCCATCTTTTATTCGAAAGTTACTAAAAATAGCGTTTCCAAATGACACGTTCTAAGCGGAGATATATAACGTTAATTAGTCGTTTTCCAAAACAATGAGGGGTTATGGGATGACATATAAAAGTCACACTCCCATCAACTGGAAAATTTACGATAAACAATAGGTACGAAAACTACATATGCGATCAAAAGCTAATGGGAAAATATTCGAAATTCGTATAATTTGTTCGAACAAAATAATATATCACCCAATGGGATCGGTCCTACTACGTTGAATCAACATCATCAAAAGATGAAAAGTTAAAGTCGTACGAAAAAGTTTCGAAGATAATCATATAACATATGATGTTTTCATCTGTGTAATTCAAAATGGATTTTATCACATCGCATCGAATTGTTTAAAGAAATATAAACTTCTTCGCAAGAGCAATATCAAGTTAAAATAATGTACACCATAGAACGGTACATATATATTTACACACGTATATAAATATTATTATACCAAGTGTCACCCACTTGTTAAGCACATAATATTGCAATCAAATATACCACAAACGAGCACATAGGGATCGAAAACGATGCACTTGCGCAGCAGGATTCATCGGGCAACGGTGAATCGGATCTGTAATTTTTTTTTTTGATAACAGTTATACGTCCTCCAAGTGTTGAAAAGAATAGTTCTCTATAACCAGTGCTCTGATACCATTTGTAACACCCCCAAATTACGATACGCAACGGAATACAACATTTGGTATGGTGCTACATCACGATACAACTCACACAAGCCTAACAAACAACTATAAAAGAAGATGGTTTGTTAAATAATAAAATTTCATTTATTTCGTTTTGAAAAGAACTCAGAGTACAAAGGTCCCAAAATATAGTAGAAATTTTATTTCTATAAGTCACATCACGAACTTCAATTCTAAAATATTTCTATCATTTATTGAACAAGTTCACCGAGTGTCACCGTCATTTATATAGCCTTCCGTCCCATTCCAGAAGCCATTCCTTAAACCTAACCTAGATGGTATACATGCTTAAAAACGTCAACAAAACGTTGAGTGAATTCATAGAGTTTACACATAACAATTTGAACGCATATTTGGTTCCACAAAACAACCATAACATTGCTCATATGGCAAGTTACATAATGATTTCCAACTAAATGAGCCCGTGTACCGAAACTTAACACATTCATCCCGTAGGATAAAATAATGAACCTAGAAGTATGCCACTTCCCTAATATAACCTCTTCAATGTCCGTTACAAGGTGCTCACCAACAGATTCGATCCCCGGACATGGTTGTCAAACTCAATAGATCTATTTAATGCATTAGCGTTTACCTAAAACTAGGTAACTAACGGTCACACAGCAAAAGGCATATACTCAATAGTGATGGAATCATATTCACGTATAAAAAACACTTTGCGTTCAATTTCACAAAACAAGCAATGTATCCCTCTCGCGGAGTTAAAACATTTAAAATAGTTCAAAAGCGAGGCTATGAACTCACTTTGATCTAAGCCGAAGATCAAATAACCGAAACAATCCACGAATAATCAACGAACACGATCACGACCTATAAATTATGTCGCTCGATTACATTATACTTAAAGTACGATCAACGATGCGTACATCGTAACGACGAAATCATATATAATATATATATATATATATATATATATATATATATATATATATATATATATATCTATTTTTTTATATATATTTATATATATATATATATATATATTATATAGATTTGTGATAGAGAAATCCACCTTGCACGCGTCTAGATCCTAAACCACATAATTAAGTTATGATCTTTCTTTCTTTACACATTCAATACTTTATTGAAAACTTTCTATTTTCGGAAACTTTCTATTTTTAGAAAGTTGCTATTTTCGGAAAGTTACCATTTTTAGTAAGTCTGTCATCTAATTATATTTATAATAATATTTATTTATCTCGTCGAACTTTCGACATTCAATTTGGTTATTAATTACCTATATCGGGATTATGTCCCGTACGTTTACGAAAAGTTACTAATTTTAGAATTATATTCATTTATGAAAGTCGTTAAATCTAAATTGTATACTCGTAAAAATAATAGCGTTTATTATTTTTATAAACATCCAACAAGTCTTTTATCAACCCGTTGACTTTCAAAAGTCAACGTTAAACTTTACTTTGACTTTGACTTTATGTATATTTATATTGCTAGATCTGACCCGCTCAAAACGACCCGTTATATCACATTTTCACGACTCAGACTCTAAAGAGATTTTATGCAAAACGACATTTCCGGAAACTTTGTAGTTTTAGCGAGAGAACCTGCGATAAACTAGACGAAAATGACAAAATGCCCCTGCAAGTTTCTGCAGGAACTTGTGACATTTTTAATAAAAGTGCAGAATTTGACTTTGAGTTTTGACCCGTTATTACTCGATTTTAAAACTAGCAAGCCTCGCGGCAAAGTAAAACGTCATTCGAGACAACATTCGTGGTTCGCTGAAAGGCCGTATGAAATGGACTCGTAAGTTGCTCCAAAACGAGCAACTACCCCAAAACTATCATAGCTGTTTGGAAATTTATAAGTTTTCAAATCTTGTTTTCGTCGTTACTTTTCGTAAATTAGGAGTTACGGGGGTCTTCGAATTACCGAAACGATCGTAAAAATACCCTCTACTTATTTTCTAAAACCAAATAAGATTTACAAAATCCTCGAACCTCGTTTTCTCGCCAAAGTTTCTGGTCGTATGTATTCGTTTACAAAACACGCCAAAAATTCATTGTTTTGACGCAAAAATTCATTCTCGACACATCTAAAATTGTGACCCTATTATCAATATTCAACTCGTTCAATTAACCAATAATAAAATCTAACTAGACGACGCAAGATCCATCGGATTTCATCACATGCAACTATCGATAATCAACCGAATCACGAAAATAAATACAATACTAGTAATTAATATACTTACAAAGCTTTATCAAGCTAAATCGGACACGATTGGGTTTCGTCTTGTTTCCCCTTGTTGTTTTCCGCGGCTCAAACCAAAACACAAAACCGAACATTTTCCATTTAAACCGAGCTTCTAATAACGATTATCTAGCTATTTTACACAACCCCTTTTAACCGAAACTCCTCAATCCTACTCGAAACCCAACTTCTTCAAAACTCAATGCATGTAAGATTTTATTAGATAGAAACGTAGGCCTTTATGAGAGGATTAATATTTTGTAACTTGATTATGATGCACTGTCGGGAATTTATAGTGGCGGTTGGTTGTTTCTATGGGTGGCGGTCGTGGGTGTATGAACAATGTGGAGGGAGATAATTTTTTTGTAAAGGGAGTATATGTGTGTATGTGTTAGTTTATATAGAAAAGAACTTTGGCCTATTGACACTTCTAGTCCCTCCTAAGTTTATAAATATAACACAAAGGTGTTTGTTTCGTTATTTTAGCCGACCAAAGACTCGGGTCACACCACGTTCGTAAATATTTTTATTCCGTCCCACTAAATTTAGTTTAAAACATTTAATAAAATGTTAACTTACGTTCAAAAATTATGTTTTGACCGGTTTAGGCGTAACTCGGGCGGGGGACAATAAAATACAATGTATCATCATAAAATAATATCGGAAAGCGCGTTGAAATGTCTACGACGTCAACATGCTTAAAATTTTATATACGAAAATAAAATAATTATTCCACAACAAATAAAATTTTAAATGTGTGAAGGTCGTTCACTCAGAACTAAGAAAATATTAATTTATGACGGTCGAACTCAGCGACCGTCTTACCGCGTCATTACATAAAAACTCCGGCGGACCGACATACGCCGTCATAAAACGGGAGTGGGTTGATAGGAGCAAGGACTTCACTAGGGAATGTTGATGCAAGCTCGCTTTCTTTGTGGTTCAATAGGTTTGAAGTTGTAGTATAAGTCTCGCTAGTGAATAGAGGTCACCTTTTGCTTCGACAACAAGAGAGGAAAAGAAGTTTAAACAAGTAACGTATACATTTTACTATGAGTTATAGTTTACATATTTTGTCATCACTCAAAAAAGGCGGTGAGATTGTTAGTAGAAATATTACGATATTCAATATTACATTTCTCATGTTTTGGTGTATTGACAAACATGTAACTTCATAAACACGTATCGTAAAATTGCTTAAGTTTTGTGTGATACAAATCATCAATGCATTCATACGATACAAATATCTCTCGACGTCTTCAAGTTTGGTTCAACTGACGTTTGCACCCGACGTAAATCACTTAAGGTATGAATAAATAAATGCATAATTTATTTTATGATCAAAGGAATTTTATTTTTCTTAAACCTTACATTTTTATAATATGTAACAAACAATTTTTTTAAACTTATACAAAACATTTTTGTATTTAAAAGAAATGTTTTATTCAAATTAAATATTTTGAATTCAAATTTTCTGACCAAAATCGGCTCTATATAAAATGTTCACGGAAAAAAAACCTCCCTGGAAAGACAAAAAGGAGCGTCTGAGATGGGAGGCCCCCTGAAATATTAGGGCGGCCCCTTAGTGTTAAGGGGATGCATGGAAGCTAAGGGGGTCGCCATAACATAACGGTTTGGTTGTACCCGAAGATAGACTACGAAATCTAGCTAGTGTCGGAAATATTAAATGTAAGCAACGTTGTGTGGTTTTTCTCGCCAAGAAGGGGAGGCTTGTTGACTAGTGAAGTAACTCTCGGGTAGGTATCGGAGAGTAGAGTTAGGGCGAAGGAGGAGCTTCGTGACTAAACCCACTATAAATCATCGTTTCCGGGTTGAGCCTTTCTTTTACCTTTTGCTTGACATCTTTATTTACTTTACGCCTATTCATTATATTAGATTAGATTCTAGTATCGTGTGTTGATTGTTGCTTATATTGTTTTGATGTTGATTGTGTTATGGATAGAAGTTTGTATTGTGATTTTGTTTATAAGCTTTTGCATGCTCTAATGAATATAGATTGTATTATTCAACTTCTCAATATTGCATTCAACTTGATCGGATAATTGTACCAAAACGTTTTAAGTTTTTAAATGGAAACGTATTCACCCCCCTCTACGATTTCCACATATCTTGAATCGGCTTATGGTACTGATTTGAAGCCCTTTTGCTAAAAGTTTATTTTTTACAAATGTAGTGTTCTTTACTTGTTTTATTGTCGATTTATAAAGTTAGGTTTTGATTTTGATTTTCAGACAATGCACCTAATATGTTTTCAATTCGAATACATCATGGTGGAAAATTTTGAAGGTATCCAGGCAAAATGTATGTCAATGGTCGTGTCGACATATTTGATATGGTCAATATCGATCTGTTTACTATTGTTGTACTGAACATGATGGTTGTTTAATTAGGTTATACAGGTGAAACTGAGCCCCTGTTTTATAATCATCTTAGACTACTCACTAGTCTAGATGAAGGGTTGTATGCTTTGGCATGTGAGGAGGATGTCTGTTACCTGGCTACCCTTGTTAGAAGTTTTAAGTAGATTGAGGTCTATATAGAACATTGTGTTATGGATCTAGACTCTTCCATTAGGCCACCACGGTTTAGGGCAACAATACTGATGAGGAGTCATTTTATGCACTTTTTCGAGGTCATTTAACCCCCTAAATCATGCAAATATGCCCAAAATATGTGCTTAATCGTTTCTTTTTATGTTTTTTAGCATTTGGGAAGCTCTTGGAAGATATACACGTGACCTGGACTCATTTGGGGAAGAAACGGGACAAGATTGCAGCTTTACACGAAGTGGCTTGGAAAATATGGGCACAGTGCCTGGAGACGGTGTCAGAAATTCCAGCGACGCCGTCTGAACTTACAAGCGACAGTGTCAAGACATTTGTGACGGCGTCAGGATGTAACCGCCTTAAACAAAACCCTAGAAGATTCGGCGAAGCGACGGCGTCAGGATTCTTGTCATTTTCCTATATATACAAACTCGTTTTTAGGGTTTTAAGTGCGAAAACTTGTATGGAACTTTGAAGAGATGAACTATATTATTAGGGTTCGAGTGTAGCAGCTTTTAGGCTCATTTTTAGGGCTTAAAAACCCTCTTTTGTCAGCCTAATACTCATTTTTTAATCAAGTGGAGTCCTTTATCTCTCAATCTTTCAATATGTCTATGCGTTGTTTCATTGATTATTGTTCTTTTCTTCTCTTTAACATGCTAGGCTAGATCTATTAGAATTTATTTATGATTGCATGAAACTTAGGTTGTAGATCCTTTTAATATTGCTTCTTGTGATGAATGTGCGCGTTAGGCTCTAGAAAATTGGCTATAAAATATTACATTAGCATAGACGTCTAGGAAAACGCGAGTGTGTAGAAAGGATACCATGGGTAACAGTCTTCATACTACCTTACCGCTAATATGGTTGATCCCTCTTAAGTGTTTTAATGCATGTAATGTACTCTTAAGGGCCTTGTAATAGTTTTCATACTACCTTACTTGTGCATTGCCTTAACAGAATATTACATAGACGGTGGATTCGTGTAATCTGTTCATGACCTAGGAAATACTTACACAAATCATCACAAGTGTAACAAAGCAATAGGATTAGGAGAAGAAAACTGAGGAGTAATGCATGATTAAGTAAATACAATATACGAAATTTCACCAAAGTAGTTTATTTTAATATTAGTTTAATTAGTCTTAAAACCAAAACCTACCTCTTAAAACCTGAATTTTAATTGCTTTCATAAAAACATAAAAATACAAAAAATATTCTTCTTCAAGTCCTTAGATCTTAGTTAGGTTTAGTTCGAGCCTTCAGATGCTATTCCCCTAGAGAACGATAACAACCCCCGAGTCCTTGCTATACTACACTGCAACGATTAGGTACTCTTCCTAGGGAGTTGTAAAACCTGTTGCGTTTACAACGATCTCATTAAGTTTTTAGCGTCGCTGCGTAGGGAATATTATAGTGTGGAAAACTAGAAGGGGGGTTGAATAGTTTATTGCTTTTTAATTAAAGGTTTTAAATTTGTTTGTAAAATTTTAGATTCGACTTTTATGTGAATTCAACACTTGCACAATATGAACAATATACTTATCTAAACAATCAATTTCAATTGATTGAGAAAGTAATTGTAGTCAAGAGATAGAGTCTTTAAGAACAATCTAACCACAAAACGCAAGGATTTATAGTGGTTCGGTTAAACGAAGCAACTCTTCGCCCCTTTACTACACTCCCGAGCACCAAACTCGAGAGTTTCCTTCACTTATGTCAACATCTCCCTTATGGCAGGAGAGAAAAACGTACACAACGTTTCTTACACGAATTTCGACACAAAGCTAAATGTCGAAGTTCTTAATCTTAGCTAGATCCAATCTATCACAACTCAACTTCACGACACTTGTTCACAACTTGCACAACTCATGACTTCTTCACAACTTAATTCCACCACTCTATTATATCACAATATTCTAACCCTTTTGGTAAGAATCACACTAATTAACACTTATTACTTACAAGATCCCCAAGATTCTAGCTACTACACACAATATATCAAAAATATACAATTGTTTTACTACAATATGTGATATGGGTTGCAACAGATTGCAATACACAATTGAAGTCTAATACTTCTTTACTTGATGATTGAAAGTATTCTTCTCTTGCACTTGAGAAGTTAAGCTTGGATCACTTGGGAACAAAGCTTTATGATTAAAATGCATCAAAGGATTTTAGAGAGGATAATGTGGGCTTGTTTTGGAGCAGAATAGAATGAGTGCACAAAGAGTGAGATAAAATTGTAGGGGAAAAGTCCAGTATTTTAGGACAACTAGGGGGAGGTCTACTTAGGGGCGGTCCCCTTAATTTTTAAGGGGGGGCCTGGCCGTGTATTTTAGGGGGCCGCCCACACAAGACTAGGCTTCCCCCAGTTTACTTTTATGTAGGCGGGAATTTTCTGGAACTTTTTCTCAGAGTTTTGGGATCCGAATTTTGATTTCAAAAATGTTTATTTTAAATAAAACCATTTTTTTAAATTGTTGAAAATTGTTTTGTAATGTTTAAAATTGTGTACAACATTTTATAAAATGTGAGGCTTTGAATAAAAATTTCCTTCTGATCATTAAAATGCATTAAGCATTTACTACTATTACTTGCTTTACGTTTAACTTTTACGATTGAACGTTTTCTATATTTTGTGATTATCAAATCGGTAAAGATGTGAAAAAAATTTTTGTTATGTTTTTAGGCATTTATATTTATCTACAATCTCCCCTTTTTGTAATTACAAGAATTTACAACTCATTAAATGCTAAAATTATTTTTTATACAAGTATTTCAGTGAGTTTATGTCATTTCTCCCTTTTTTGTAGAATCATAAATGACCTCATCAAGAAATTGCTAGTTTAAATCGACGGACAATAAATGCTTCCCCCTTATGAGTGATACCTCTCGTTGAGTGGCACCAAGGAATTAAGTCTGGTTGCTTGGCTACAAAATATGAGTTAGTACATACAAAATATTTCTAACATGAGCAAGAAGGGAAAAAATATGGTCATAACTAGTAATGCATCCAACAATAATCATCCATTGAAGTAAAATAGGTGTGAACACACTCAAGATAACATAAGGAAAATAACATGCTAACATCATGAAAAATTTTAAACTACAAAAAGTCTATAACTAGTAAAGCTCCATAGGACTTGCTTGCAAAATGATGGATGGACAATTATTTTGGAAACTAAACACAGAGTATGATTTTAGTTTTGGTGAAGATGGTGGTGGTGGTGGGATGATGGTTGTGGTGGTTTGAGAGCACTATGTTCATAATATATGAAAATAGATATTGGAGTTTCATTCTTAACCCCAAATATGAGAGTATGAATGTGAATTGCAACCAGCATGAATCTTTCATGTTTGCCTCAAGAAGGTTTCTAGGAATGGGCTGACAAAGATAGGTGGTGTAGGTGATGGTAGTATCAAATATTGGACATCAAGTGGGGTGATTGGTGAAAAAGGGTGGAGTGTGATGTCCATTGACTGCATTTTCTTGATGTTGGAGGTGGTGGAGAAATCTTTTAGAGGAGGAGATGTTGGTGGAGTTCAAGTAAAATTGGGTGAAAGTGATGTTGATGAGGTTGGTGATTTGGGTAATGAGTAGTCAATTGAGGTGAGGAAAAGTATCTTTGGTGATGGTTTGTTTGGAGGGTGCATTAGGAGCACTAGGTGTGATTGTTGAAGTGTGGGTGATAGATCAGTTTTTGAGTCATCATGGGGTTTAAATCCACAAACAATTTGTTATGGTGGAATGATGTTGATTTTTGTTTCTTGGAGGCTTTGGAATGGGGCTTCTAGTGATGCCATGGATGCTTGATAAATGGTTGGATGAATGTTTGAAGAAGTGGTGTGTTGAGATGATCATTTGGAGGGAATTTATGGGAAGGAAAATGGTTTTGACAATAGTAATAAGTTTGATATAGTTTAAAATTTTTTCAAAATTGTCGTTCGAGCATTCTTGGCAAAGATAGATGAGAATAGGTAAAAGAGGGTCAAAAAGCAGAAAAAATAGTGTTTTACCTGTGAAATACTAGGGCGGTCCCCTTAAATAGGGGGCGGCGGTCCCCTTAAAATTAAGGGGGCTGCCCATGTTGAATTAAGGGGGTCGCCCTCTGTTGGTTCCATTTTTTCACAGAAACATAATTTTTTCTTAGATTTTTGTGAGAGAGTATTTTTGTTCTGGTGGTTTATTTGCAGCATGCCCTATTGAGTTTTATGAGCATATTTAATCATTATATCATGTAAATAAACATATTAAATTATTGAACCAAAGTGCACAACTAGTTGATTTAATAACCCAATAATGTTTAAGTCATCATAGCAACTATTGTACTTAAAAATAACTAAACACATAAGTCTTTCCGTATAATCAGTGGTATCACTACACAAGTTGTTATAACATACAACATTAATGAAGTTAAAAAATTGACTTAAACTTACAATAGCCATCTAATCACTGTAATCCTATGTCTTCATTTCTTCATCTTGCTTAAACACTCTTTTAGTGCCTTTTCAAATGATTGAAAATCCTCCGCGTATTACCTTATGAATTTGTTGCATTTGGTTGAGCATGACGGTTGTCGGTTCAACGAGGATTTCATCGGTTTGTTCGGCAAGCGGAGTCCTTTGGTTAGTTTTGGTAGTTGAGAGGATCAAGAGAGTTAAGTACTGTTGGTAGGACGATGGAGTACTTGCATGGAAGTTTGGACAGCAACATCATCATCATCATAAGTGTTGATGAGATGACGGCATGGATGTGAGAAGATGAAGAGATATCGATAACGTGCCTATGCCACGTTCACTTCAAGGTCATCGAGTTTGTTTTAAGGCAAGAGGATGCATGGCTTGCTCAGCAATGTCATACATGCCATTGTCAAGATGAGGATATGTTTCCATGACGTGTCGATAAAGACGAGTTAGAAACATGCCATACGAAAGATTAGCGGTTGTGTATATCTTGCACATTGGATTTTCTTTTGCCGAAAAAATCAGCAAAGATTGTATTGTTTTCGGCTACAACCCAATATAAACCTCAGTGCGGCAAGACAAGCGGGAAGATGATTACCAATGTCCTCCTGTCCGAAACACGATTTTCTCTATGAGGCTGCTTCCCATTGTTTGTCGGGGCTTCTTAATTCTTTGGTGAGAATTTGATTAGGATTAAGAGAGACCGTTTGACTTTTAATTGTACGGTCTACCATGACACGTTCTAATTCAAGAGTCGACGAATGTCGTCGGGAGTTGAAAGATCGGTGCAATATGGTCCATCGGTTTCTCGAGAATACTCATAGAGATACAAAGATCCCATTGTTTGTAAAAACGAGCTTGACCATTGTATGAAAATTTTAAGAATTGACGAAATTGAGCGAGAGTAAGAGTTATGAATTCGTGTTGAATCATAAAAGAGATATCAAGATAGCTATATTCATCGGTTTGAACCGTGACTTAACTGTAGAAGTCTAGAATAAATCTTGGAACAATCGGTTTGTTGATTTGAAAGAGACAATTGAAGCGAATGTTAGTAAAAAGACGCTCGATATTGTTGGATTTGTAGTAAGCTTGATCAACAACACGACCTTTGTGAATGTTGCGGTTTTCAATAGGTTTGTATTGGGCAATGGTAGGTGAGATGCTGGGAATTTTGGATCCTTTTGGTATGTAGGATTTAGTGAGGGATATATCGGTTGTAGTAAGCTTTGGGATTTTGTCACCTAACAAGTAATCAACATCTAAAATGTTACAGAAAAAATTTAATAAGGAAAATAAAAGTTTTGAAAAAGTGACAAATTCTGGGACAAAGGTTTACTTTGACTTTTAAAAGTAAAAACTAAGAAGTGATCCATATGTTCCTTAATTTATTTTTGACTTATCTAGGATGTAGAGAATATTATTAGTTATATTTTTCAACATAAAGACTTATAAACCCAATACTCTCCCTTATCTATATAAAATTTGTCTAAGCATGTCGCGAAAAATTATGTATTATGTGTATATTTTGTTTGACACATATAAGTTTGTTATTCATGACTTGACAAGAGTTAAATAGTGTTTGTTTTGACTAGAAATCATGCTTTAAAGCATTAGACAAAACGCCCTTATTGTATGCCATTTATCAAGATTTATCATGTTATTTTGAATTTATATTCATTGATGTCTTATACCAATGTTTGTTAAGTGTTTATACACGTGACAAAACTATAGTGATGGTCATTTTGACTCTAACAATTGTTCCTAAGAAACGAACCAAACACTCCTTTATTTTTGTAACTGGTATGTGTTCAATTACACATACCTTTGACCACTAAAACCGGACTTAAATGACTAAAAACGTACCAAAAATACATTGTATTTGTATGTTTTGCATTTGTATTGTGCAGGTAATGGATATCCAAGAAAAGGACAAAAATCAAAGCCAAAACGACAAAACCGAGCACGAGAACGGAAAGAGCGTGGAGAAAAGTCAAAGTCAAAGCCTAAAGTCAAAAAGTCAACAGAAAAGTCAACCCCGACAAAGTCAAGGTCAAAGCCAAAGCCGAAAACGAAGATACACTTCATGGGCCCACCCGTACCCATCTAATGGGCCGGGTCAGCCCATTAAGTTATATTATGAAGACCAAAACAAATAATAAGCCCAAGAGTCTAACTCTGTTAAGAGTTAACAGCCCAAAACAAAGGCTGTTAAGTCTTGTTAATGTCACAAGGACTTAACTTGCAATAAGGACATACACCCTCAGGGACTGTTTTTGCCAAAATCACAAAGAGTTTAACCCATAAGGATTGCGAGTGTAATTGTCACATACAAGTTGAAGGGCCAAACTTGGCAAAATCCCAAACCCTCACCCTGTTGCACCAAAACAGATACAAACATAAAACTTCATCTCCCGCCATTTTTTCCCTGTTCATGCTTCTTCAATCCTCTGCCCTTCTGCGACTAAACAACAAAAACGTCACAAACCCTTACCCCACTCCATCACATGGGACTCATTGCCATGTTGGCAATCCCATGAAACCACATTGGTCCATAACAAACGACAAGAAGTTGAGGGTTAAGATCGTTTTGCTGCAATTTGGTACAAAATTCCATCAATTCCTTAAGTTTCAGTCTATCCTCACCACTTCGAAGTGTGTTACCTCTTGCGAGTAGTGGATCATTGGAAAGTTGACTCGCGTATTCTTACTCCTTTTTATATATAAATAAATATAAATATATAACCAGGATCAGGATCCACAAAATCAATGAAACCGGAAGTAGTGTAGAGTGTTTCCGGGTCGTTATGTCCCAACGAGGCTTGAATGGAAAATCGAGTGACGAATTGATAATCGATGTTTGAATATGACAAGGGTATGATTGGATTTAAAATGCACAAACAATTAAGGAAATCCTAACAACGAAAGCTATTAAAGATTTAAACCTAAAATGAGACGGGAATGTAAAAACGCGAGCTAAAAAAAACTATATTATCAAAAATTAAAACCTAAAGTTATAGAAATGCTTAATTGTTAAGCAGTTTGAGCTTAAATAAGCTAATGGGAAGTGGAACAGACAAGTTGGGCACTAAACCTAATAAGCAAATGCACGAAAAGATAAGCAAGGAAAATAAGCTAGAGCAGGCATAAAGGCTAGGAATGGTAAAAACACTTAAAACTTTTATACTAAGACACAAATAAGCTTAAGACAAACCAAATAAGCTAGACTAACTCTAAATAAGCAAATTCAGCAAGCAATTAAACTAAGTTAAGCAGGAGAAACTCAGCAGTACTAACAACAGTACTAACAGTATTAACTATCAGTACTAACTTGGAGTTAGTACTGCTAGCTTTGAGTTAATACTGCTAGCTTAGAGTTAGTACTGCTAGCTTTAACAAAACACAATGAAACAAGAAATAAGCAAATAAGCTAAAACAGATATTTAACTACCCCTAATAAGCACTCAGGCATAAGAATAAGCAACTAGAATAAACTAAAGTGGCAAATAAGCTAAAAAGCTACAAACTGATATACTATTAAAATTGCTTGAAAAGGCAAATAAGCTAAAGTAAGCTCTACTAAAGACAGTAAAGGAAAATGGGCTTAATCTACTCTAAAAAGCTAAGGAAATCTTAAATAAGCAGAAATAATAAGCTAATAAGCAATAATGAACCAACAGTACTAACAGTTTTAACTACCAGTACTAACTTGGAGTTAGTACTGCTAGCTTTGAGTTAGTACTGCTAGCTTTAAAAATCCCAAAAATAGAACCAGCAGTACTAACTATGGGTTAGTACTGCTTGTTCCAAACACCCCTTAAAGTTTTCAAAAATCATTTTTCTTTTTATTTTAAGCTGATTTGATCCTAGTTTGTTAAAAACAGATTATCAAATAACAAATTAAGGCACTTATAAACAGATTTTAGTCAATAATAAGCACTTAAATAAGCTGAATCAATCTAACAGTATTAACTAAGCATACTACCAGTACTAACTCAGAAAGTGACACAAACTGTTTGTAAACTAACAACTAAGCAAGATAAGCACTAGACATCATGATAAAGCATAAATAAGCAAAGATAGGTAACTAATAAGCACTATAAGCAGTTCTGCAGTAAATAAGAAAAATAAGAAAAAGAGAGAGACTTACAACACCCTTGCTCAAAACAGGGTTAAACAAAGAATCTACAAGCTCTAGCTTGTGTAAAACAAGCTAGTAGTGTCCATAAGCCCATCCAGAACTGGCTTATCATCCATAAGCTGTGGTATATTTGAGTGTGGACTTTTTTGTGACTTTACTTAAACTTTAGTATTTGAGTTAAGACAAATGACTTATATGATTTTATAAGACTTAAAACATATTAAGTAAAGCTTTTAACAAAAGGAAATACAGAGAATCAAGAATTGACTTAAAAACTCCAAATTTGCATTAAGACGAAAATTAAAGTTACAAGACTTGGAAAAATAAAATTGCATAAAAATAAGCTGAAATTTAACTAAGAACTAGATAAAAAAACTAACTAAAAGCTAAGTTATATTGAAAATTAAGCTAAGATATTCTAAGATTAAAAACTAGTTGCCTCAAAGGCTTACAAAAGGCTCTATTTATAGCCGAAGTCTTCTTCCCTTCGACTTCTTTCTTCTGTGTTTCTTTGAAGAGACAAAAACCAAGTGTGCTTGTTGTGTGATGTGATTTTAAAACAAATCCCAGCCTTCAATTTTTTTGTGCTTCTTTGGAGTCAATCATAGCCATCGAAAATACTTGGGAATGGTGAGGGATTGCCAACATGGCACTTATACAGCTAGGGGGGGATAGAGGAGTGGTTGAAATGATTTATCTAGGGTGTTGAGTGTTTTGCAGGGAGAAGGTATGGGACGACATCCCTACTCTGCACCTGGGTTTTGTTGGGCGGGAAAAATGAAGTTTGGGTAGGTTAACAGCTTTGGCCCCTCATTTCTTATAACTTTGTTGTAACTTTCGCCCTGTTTTCAATTTCGACCCATGCCTTTTACTTTTGTAATACAACTTGAGGTTTGGCAGTTTTAGTCCCTCAAGTTGTATTTTCTTCATGTGGCTGACTTTTGACTTTGACTGACTTTGGCTTCGGATTGACTTTGTCTTTCCATCCCGTGCTTGGATTGGTCGTTTTTGGCTTTCTTTTTGAACATCCGTTTCCTGCATAATACAAATGCAAACATACAAATACAATGTATTTTTGGTACGTTTTTAGTCATTTAAGTCCGTTTAATATGGAAAATGGTATGTGTAATTAAGCACATACCAAACATCAAATAACTCTTTGAGTACTATCACTGATAAACTCAAAAACCTAATCATGATATGAACAATCTTAGTGAAACATCCATAAAATCAACCTTAAATCCAATATGGAATCCCGCCACGAAGAGGTAAAAGGTATGAGGACAAGGGAAGCTAGACAAGTCAATCAAAAGTTCACTTACCCTTTCGATAACCTCAAAGAAACATTTGAACAATACCTGAAAGAATCACGTAAAAGACAAAATACAATGGACAAATAGATGCAAAACTCCATGGAAAACACTAATAAAAACCTCCAAAGACACAAGTAAACCATTAAGAAACTCGAGAAAAAAGTTGTTCACCTTGCCCATATTTTAGTTGACCAAAAAAATAGCGCACCAGTCATGAATGATATTCCTTATGCCTCAACTTCTGTACAATGCGCAATGAAATTAGAACCCCCTCAGGAAATGCCTAAAACGGAAATTTCTTTGAAAAGGTGAAAAGCGCATTATGGAAACTCAAGGTAACGAGAAGAAGCGAGCCGGTCAACACTACCCTAGTAAATGATATTAAAAAAACACACCAGAATACACCCGACATTTGCAAGAGTTGGTTTCAAATAAAATTCAAATTGAGGAATTATCCATGGTGAAATTAAATGCCCGATGCTCTGTTGTGTTGCAAAACAAGCTTCCTCCCAAAGAAAAAGATCCAGGAAGTTTTGTTTTACCATGCATCATTGGCAATACTACAGTTAGCAATGCTCTTGCCGATTTAGGGGCTAGTATTAGTGTAATGCCGTTTTCTATGTTTAAACAGTTAGGTCTTGGGAACCCAAGACCAGTTAATATGGTAATTGAAATGGCAGATAGATCCATGCAATCTCCAAAAGGGATAGTTGAAAATATTCTAGTAAAAATTCATAAGTTCATCTTTTTGGTAGACTTTGTTATTCTCGACATCGTCGAAGA
This sequence comes from Tanacetum coccineum, assembly GCA_026074375.1. Taxonomy (NCBI): domain Eukaryota; kingdom Viridiplantae; phylum Streptophyta; class Magnoliopsida; order Asterales; family Asteraceae; genus Tanacetum; species Tanacetum coccineum. The sequence continues at coordinate 33,111 of BQNB010051163.1, forward strand.
CAACAAAGTTCCAATAATCCTGGGAAGACCCATGCTGGCTACTTCACATGCTAGAATAGACGTATTTGGAGAAAAATCTCGTTAGAAGTTAGAAAAGAACAAGTTATTTTAACGCCAACAAAGGAGTCACCCCTGTAACTGTTTCGCCTGTCTGCGCGATTAAAGATTTCGATGTAATTGATAACATCGAGGAACCCGACGATTTGGAAGAATTTTTAAAGGATGATGACCTAAACGGGGACCTGGGCAACTTCTAGGATAATAACCTATTTCTCTATTATGAAGATCCTGGAGATAACCCTCCTTCCCTAAATAAATCTCCAAGTAGAAATTGGAACCCAGTTGAGGAATTTCAAGATTATGACGATAACCTTGGTATTGGAATAGACGATTTTGTTGAAATAGATGATCTATGGGATAACTTAGATCCTGGATCTTTAACGAATAAGCAACCCTTAATACTAGAATTTCTCAGCATAGGAAATAGAGTTAATAGATATAAACCCCTTACAATCTTAGATTTGTTTTTTTGCAAAAGTAAGGTTTGTCAGACTTCAGGACCCTTACATTACCAAATTTCCCCTTTTTTGAATTTTTATTGTTTATTTTTTTTGGTTGTTTTTGTTATTTTTTTTGTTTTTTAATATAATCCTAGAGCATTACAACTCTATTATTACACAGGAACTCGTTTACACAGGAAATAACGTTGTCGGGAAGGCAAAGAATCTGCAGGTGTTCATCGAATGCCACACCTTTTTAACCGATTTCATTATCCTAGAAAATGTGAACGAATTTTTTGAAAAAGGGCTAGCAAAGGTAATATTCTATAAACCTTTCAAAGAGGAAATTGGATTAGAAGATGATATAAGCAAAGGAATTATTTGGTGTAAGATTGGAGATGATAAAACAATCTTCAACATGCCTCGATCCGAGAAAAGGCTCAGTAAACTGACCACCGAGCAGCAAACCTGATGTCCCCCATTTTAAAAATTAGTGACGAGGATAAAGATAAAGGAATTAGACACCCTTATCAGAAAATAAAAGAATTCTATAAAGACTGTTTAAACCTAGGAGAAGAATATAAGCCAGATCTAGAGGTTATTGACTGGATTAAACGGGCACATGCAAGTGTGCATAAACTAAGGTAGAGTTAGTTTGACTCTAACTTAAAGACTTGATAATAAACAAAAGTTCTTGTCAGGAGACAACCCGTCCTTTATTTTATGCATTTTAGTTGGTTTTTGTTGGTTTCTCTCTTATTTTGCAGGTTGTATCTATAAGGAAGTGGAATTCGAGGTCTCCTCGACTCGTTTTCATGTGGTAGCAAGGTTTTGTCTGGTTACGCCATAATAGATATAATTATGGCGTAATGTACTTAATTAGTTATGCCGCAACCTTCTTATTCAAATTTCCAAAATTTTAAAACCACATGTTTACGGCGTAACCAATCTCATGGTTACGCCGTAAAACCTTTTCTAAAGCCAAAAATGAGTTTGAAACCTTTTCAAAAACCGTGTATAAGTAAATGAACTTTGTGGGTATGTTCTCTGGAAACCCTCATGAGACTTCACTTGTCCGCTTGGGCCACCAAGTGGTTTAAAAGGCTTGTTGCATATGCTAAATGCAACCGTGATTCCTACGAAAGTGGGTTAGATTTTAGTGTATATTTTTCTATGAACGTTTAATGCTTGTTGTTGTTTAGTGATTTCAAGGGAAACGAGGTTGTTCTATAGACACTTTGCAAGAATTCATCTTTAGTAGTCATCATTCGAAGAGAAGAGCAATGCTCAGGGGAGTCTTTTGTTTTAATTCTACTTTTATTTCATAATTTCATTTCCTTAAATATACAATAGGGACATTATACAAACCAAGTAGGGGGATGAGAGTAGAATTACCACTTGACCTATATTTGCCTTTGATTTTCTAGTTTTCTTTGAAAAATAGTGCCAATTTTAAAAATTTTGACATCTTTTTCTTACTGAACTAGAATTAATCTTTGCCGAGCACTATTATCCCATAATTAAATTGGTGAGGTTAAGCCTAATATTCCGTTTCCATTTGTTATACAAAAATCCACCAAATATTTGAGAGTGCGGTAGTATTGTAGACTTTAGAACTTGGCATGTACATCTTGTCAAGACCTAATTGGTTAGTTGAAATAGACGGTTCAAGAAGGCAACATCTTAGGAAATTACCTAAAAAGCCTATATGTGTGTGTGTTTATCGACTTGTCACACTAACTTGTCGACCTCCCTGTGTAAAACCTTTTTTGCACTCAATGTTAGTGCAAAATACCCCTAGATCAGCTTGTTAAGCCAATCTCTGTTTAAACCCTATATGTTTTGTTACACCATTTCATCTTAGCCTACCATGTAGTCTTTATTCTCTTCGTGTTGAAATCTCTGGCTACTTAAGTCCATGGTTTGGGGGAATGGGTACGAAAATTTTATGCATTCGTGGAAGACCAATCATTAATGATCTATAAAGACCCCCCTATGTCATCATTGTCGATATTGTTCATCTCAAGTGGGGGGACGTATGTATTATATCAAACGCTGCAAGGGCAATAATAAAAAGATATATTTCCCTGTAGCATTTGTATATTTGAAAAATGATGGTGCAATTATAAGCCATCTATGTGTTAAAAATGTAAAGATGGTGCAACTATAAGCCATCTTAATGATTATGAAAAATGGAGCTAGTAGCCTATTATTGAAGATCAGATTTTCAGACTTAGACTCTTGGACTTACGGATAGACAGTAGCTAGTTATGACAACCTTAGATTACTTTAAACTATTTGTTTTGTGTTTTTATTTAACAACAATTATTGTGCATCATGTGTCTTATCCTACCCTATATCGTTCTACATCCCGACCATTGGTTTTGCTCGAACGAGGGATTTGATTGCAATCATATATGTCTATTCCATAGTTATGGATGTGTATATGTGATTTTGTCGCCCTTGTTGGTGTAATGCTTTTGGAAAAGGACTGCAAGATGATTCACCCTTAAAACCTGTTTGTTACCCATGTTGCCTTTAAGACAGTCTAGACCCTAATTTTAGTTGGTGGAGACTTGTGTACTTTCCAAGCTTATGATAGGATACATGTTATGACTGTGCAATTAAGTGATCACCCAGAAATGAAACACTTAGATGAGTAATGAGAGTTAAGTGTTTTTGTCACACCTCCAGACGGGGCCTGGACGGAATACGTGTCCGAGGGCGTGACGTCATAACAATCCGAACACAAGCAACAAAGAACGACCACTAATCATAGACGTTTGAAAAAGTTTACTCGTTGCGTAAAAGAAAATAAATTTAAGTTTTACAACTGGCCATAAGAGAGTTAAATGTAGCGAAAGCATAACAAAGTTTTGATAATGACAACGAGTATATAATAGATAAGTCTTGAAATTGGCGAAGTCATATAGCACATAGACTCCATTTAGCATCAAGAATCAATCCAAGCTAAGCACCTGAGAAACATGTTTAAAACGTCAATATAATGTTGGTGAATTCATAGGTTTAAGTTAGTACAAGAGTGGTGACTCGCCAAAACTTACTCCTTAAAAATATAAATATATATCAAGGAACAAAATCACGCGAGAGCAATAAAACCGGAAGCAGTATAGAGTGATTTTCCCCAGTCTTATGTCCCAACGAGGCTAGAGATGGAAAATCGAAAGACGATTGATGATTTGTGTTTGAATGTCACAAGGAATGATTGGGCACAGAAACTGATAAAAATAAGCAAAAGCACATAAAAATAGCAAAGAAAATAAGCTGGGATAAGAATCAAAACTAGAAAAGGCAAAAACGCTTAAAACTTTTACACTAAAGCACAAATAAGCTCAAATAAACTTAAAACAAATCAAAATAGGCTAAACTAACTCTAAATAACCAAATACAAAAAGCAATTAAGCTAAATTAAACAAGATAAACACGACAGTACTAACAACAGTACTAACAGTTTTAACTACCAGTACTAATTGGAGTTAGTACTGCTAGGCTAAAGTTAGTACTGTTAGCTTAAGGTTAGTACTGCTAGGCTAACAAGACTTAAAGAAATAATAAATAAGCAAACAAAGCTAAAACAGAAGTTCACCTAACCTTAATAAGCACTTAGTAATTGGAATAAGCAACTAAAATGATAAATAAGCTGAAAAACTAAAACTGAAAAACTCTTAAAATATTTTGAAAAAGGAAAATAAGCTTAAATAAGCTTACCCCTAAAGAAAGTAAAGGAAAATGGTTTAATATACTCTAAAAAGCTAATCTAATCTTAAATAAGTAGAGACAATAAGCTAATAAGAAGAAATGGACTAACAGTACTAACTAAAATGAACTACCAGTACTAACTTTGAGTTAGTACTGCTAGGCTAAAGTTAGTACTGTTCCTAAAATCAACTATGCATACGAAAACTTTGGAGTTAGTACTGCTTGTTCAAAATAGCCTTTAACATTTCCAAAAATCATTTTTATTAAAAACAGATATCAAATAACAAAGTAAAACACTTATAAGCAATTATTAATCAATAATAAGCACTTAAATAAGCATGAATTGGTCAGCAGATATTGAATTTAAAAACAACAGTTTGTATTAAATAATCTAGCAGTTTCTGCATAACTAGTAAAGTAAGAAAAAGAGAGACTTACAACACCCTTGCTCAAAACAGGGCTAAATCAACAATCTACAAGCTCTAACTTGTAGAAAACAAGTTAGTAAGAGTCCATAAGCCCATCCAGAACTGGCTTATCATCCATACAATAAGCTGTGGTATATTTGAGAGTGATTGGTATGATTTTCTCTTTACTACTTTTATTTTTAGATTTACTTGATTAAGGCAGCTTGTAAACAAGCTGTATTGAGAACTCTTTGAACACAAAACAATATGATTAAGAAACTTAACACTGGTATTGATTTAAAAACTTCAAACTTGCATTAATTTTGAAAGTGTTACAAAGCAGTGAAATAAAAGCTGTAAATAACTGAAAATAAGCTAAGTTATTAAAACTAAAAACTAGATTAAACTTAGATGCCTCAAAGGCTTACAAAAAGCTCTATTTATAGCCGAAGTCTTGGACTTGCAGCTTGTGCTTCTTTGTAAATGATAAAAACAAGTGTAGCTTGATGTGGAGTGAGAGTCTAAAGCAAATCCCAGCCTTTTATTTCTTTTGAGCTTCTTTGGAGACAATCTCAACCATCGAAATGCTTTGGGAATGGAGAGGGATTGCCAACATGGCATTTATACAACTGGGGGGGGGGGGGGGGGGGGATTTAGTATGTGGTATAACTGATTTTGGCTAGGGTAGGGAACAATGTTTTTGCAGGAAAGTATGGGGCGACATACAAGTTGTACCTGGGTTTGTTGGGCGGGAAAAGAAGACTTTTTGGGGAGTAGGCAGAAATGGTCCCCTGAAGTCTTATAACTTAATTGTAATCTCTGCCCGGTTGGCAGTTTTGGCCCTTGTCTTTTTATCTTTTGTAATACAACTTGAGGTTTGGCAGTTTTAGCCCCTCAAGTTGTATTTTCTTCACTTGGCTTGACTTTTGACTTTGTCCTTTTCATTCCGTGCTTGGATTTGCTTGCTTTTGGCTTTCTTTTTGTTCCTTTTCTTGAATATCCGTTTCCTGCACAATACAAATGCAAACATACAAATACAATGTATTTTTGGCATGTTTTTAGTCAATTAAGTCCGCTTAATATGGAAAATGGTATGTGTAATTAAACACATATCAAAATCCCCCATACTAAGGTATTGCCGTGTCCTCACGCAATGTCATGAAGTAAACACTTACGAAAACTACGAATCTCGAACCCCCTCGACTAATTACCTTGAAAAGTAGCAAAGTGTTCGTCAAGGGGAACTAAAGAATCAATAGCTTTGATAAGTCCCGTTATCACCATTTTTGATATGTACACTAACTATCCCTAATATTTTTGGATTTTTCTTTTTCTTTTCTCGACTACCTGTTTGACTTCCCTTATTTTATAAACACTGGGATCATAGAATGAGAAACGTCCATAGAATAATCTACGGATGTCCTGACGGATAAATTCATCGTCCCCGACTTTTCACTAGATCCAAACCAAGCAATTAAACAAGATCATTTGTCAACATAAGTCTAAATATTAAGCACTCATACTTATGACTTGTGAACTTTTTAACTCCCAACATGGATATATGATTTAAATGTGTGTACTTATTTCAACTCATCCATAGATCAACTTATTTTCATAGCCATAATTCAAGATGAATCATGACTCAAAGCAACAACTTATTAGGACCTTGTAACTTGATTTTAAAGAACGAAAATTTTACTGTAGAACTTTTTGCAACATCTTTATCATCATAAACATAAGTTCTTAAAGCTAGGAATGCGTTGCTTAGTTTGAACACCTACCTTAGGTCCTTGCTCACTGGAGGATTCACAACCAACGACCGTGTTCTTAGTTTTGTAAACCACCCGTTTGCTACTAGAGGGAAATCACATCAACACCTTCTTCCTAATATGGCTAAGGATATGTGTCTTAGTTTGAACCCTCACCTAGACCTCGCTTCCTGGTGAGATATCACAACACACCAAATCCCTAGAAGTAAAGATGTATTAGTTTGAACCCCCACCTCGCGGTTAGCGGAGTGGGATATCACGACACATCTTTTACTTGCTCCATATACTCAAATGTATGCTTTATTGGCATAATTTTAATATCAATAGCATTTTGCATTCATATTTCATTCATGCTTCTTTGGCATTTTAACTTTCAAATTACTAAGAACAGAAAGAATTCGCTTTAAAGAATCAAGTTACAAATTTGAAGCTTTTTCTAAAAACATCGATTGACTTAGTCGAATTGAAATGAGCACGTATGTTTAGGTGGATTAAAAGCTAATGGGAGAAAAAGCCACAAGTTACTCATATAAGCTTTAGAAGAATCTTGCTTAGCACATAAACTTATATTTAACTCTATCACTTCTTGTTCTTCACCTCGTGAAAGCTTAGCTTACAATTAAGGAACTAGCTAGGGCTCAACACGCCCGATCGAGTCAAAAATTATTCTCATTCTACCCATTTAGGAAAGTCGAAACTGTGACACAACACTTATTTTATTTTTGGAAATTTTTTTTTTTTTTTTTTTATTAATTTTTTTTTTCTTCATTTTTCTGGTATTTTTGCAAAAGTTTGGTGGTAGAAACGGGATTACGTGATAACAACGGCTGCAGGTAAAATCAAATCAAATCGAAGATCCCCCCCATACTAGAACTAAACATCGTCCTCGATATTTTGAAAGGGGCACCTACGTAAATCTAAGGCCGTTTATGAAGTGTGCCAAAAGATAAAACGTTAGTCGATTAGATTTGGATACTGGATTCCCAAAATGAAGCTGAGGATGTGAAACTCTTGATAAAAATACAAGCACGAGAGTTCTTCACAATCCGGGCAATCCTGGACAATTAACAACACAAACACGAAACACGGGTAATGGAAGAGACAAGCCTCTACACAACAAGAAAACACTTATTCATTATTACAATACTAAGATAAGCATGGGGTGCCTCCCACGAAGCGCTTGTTTAAGGTCGCTATGCTTGACCCGTCACCTGAATTTATTGGACATTAGGGAATGTTTGGGGCGGGAAAGAAGACTTTTTTGGGGGAGTAGGCAGATTGGTCCCCTCAAGTTGTATAACTTAAATGTAATCTCTACCTTCTTTGCAATTTTAACCCTTGTCTTTTTCTTTTGCAATATAACTTGAGGTTTTGGCAGTTTTAGCCCCTCAAGTTGTATTTTCTTCACTTGGCTTGACTTTTGACTTTGTCCTTTCCATTCCGTGCTCGGATTTGTTTGCTTTTGGCTTTCTTTTTGATCTTTTCTTGAATATACGTTTTTAGTCATTTAGGTTCGCTTAATATGAAAAATGGTATGTGTAATTAAACACATATCAACTTTCCCGTGATGTTACAACATATGCCAACAATCACAAAACCAGATTACTGTTGCACTAAGCTCATGACACTGAAGCTC